>VZTH01010891.1:142284-180281 GCA_013397815.1 Aleadryas rufinucha
GCGCCGGCGTGGGGAGAGGGGCTCTGCCGGGAGGGGGCTGCGGACGGGATCCAGGCGGGAGGGAAGGGGGCGGATCGCGTCTCCCTTCCTCCCGAGCAGGCGGTTTGACACTGCCGCCCCTCCGGAGCGGGAGGAGCTACGAGGGGAGGGCGGGGCTCCCAGGAGAAGGAGAGGGGGAGGGACCGATCCCCTCCGGTAGCGCTCTCCTAACAGGAACTCTGGTGACGGCCTGTCACGGAGCGACAGGTATTTAAAAGAGGCGGGGTCATCCCCGAGAAGCCAATCGGCGCGGCACGGCAGCGCGCGCAGGGCTACGTCGCGCCCGTTGCCAGCCGTTGGGGCAATTGACTGGCAGTGGTTTGCTCCAATCGGAGTGCGGCGTGCGAGTCACGTGGGCGCCCCCGGCGCTGTGCCAGGGCGCTGTGGTGCTTGTGGGCCAGCGGGTGGTGCCGCTCCCGGCGTGCTCTGGGGCGGCGTAGAGCGGAGCATGCCGGGAGTTGTAGTCCGCGGTGTAGGGGCGCGGCGAGCCTCTGAGCGTGTGGCCGGTAACTCCGTTTGCTGGGAATGTTTATTTGTCCCGGTGGAAACTGCGTTGACTGCGCTGAAGGATGTGGGAGAGCTTCGCCCTCATGCGGTTGAGAGGGGTAGCTGGAGGCAAGGTCAGGGAGAGCCTTCAGTGTGCCACTTGCCTCAGCTGGGAGCTCTTTTACAGCATCAATCAGTGCACCAGTTAGGTTGGAAGAGACCTTTGAGGACATCGAGTCCAACCTATGGCCGAACATCACCATGTCAATTCGACCATGGCACTAAGAGCCACATTCAGTCTTTCCTCAAACATGTCCAGGGATGATTCTACCACCTTGGTCAGGTGCAGAGATCAGCAAATGGAAACCTTGGCTTTTTTGGGGGGTAGGATTGTTTGGGTTTTTAAAATTGTCTTTTAGGAGTTTTCCCATTGAAATGTTATTTGTGAGCCTTGTAACTTCCTAAAATATTTTGTGAAACCTGTGGTTATAAGGAGAAGGTGAAGAAAACTGGAGGCTTCCAAGGTTGCACAGTCAATGCTGTTTGGATGGTCGTGCTGGCCTTTTTTCTACCCTGAGATGGCAGGGGACAGCCTGCTTCTAGAAAAGGTGTGATACTAAACACAGGCAGAATAAAAGAGTATATGGCTCTTTGCACTGATCACACGGACAACATGTTTTGTGGCTTCTACGCAGGGCTTCAGTTTTGAAATTAAATAGCTTGGCATTTGTTGTCTGAGGTCTGGGCATTCCCTTGGATGCACATATGTGGCTCTTCAAAGGTCTTGAAGACTTGCAGTTCAATTTCACTAATATGGATGGGGACTATATTGGGCCATAGTTGACTAATACTTGCTGTTGTCTCTGGTTTTGTTTTGTTTGGCAGAGGAGGAAAACAGTATGTTTCTTTTTATGCATGGTGAAAACCTTTCTATTATAGAATCATAGAATGGTTTTAGGTTGGAAGGGACCTTAAAGATCATCTAGTTCCAACCCCCCTTCTATGAACAGAGGCATCTTCCACTAGACCATGTTATTCAAAGCCCCATCCAACCTGGCCTGGAACACTTCCAGGGATGAGACATCCACAACTTCTCTGGGCAACCTGTTCCAGTGGCTCACCACCCTCACAGTAAAGAATTTCTTCCTAACATCCAGTCTAGACCTACTCCCTCTCAGTTTAAAGCAATTTCCCCCTTGTCCTGTCACTACTTGCCCATGTAAAAACTCCCTTTCCAGCTCTCTTCTAGGGCCCCTTTAGGTACAAGAAGGTGCTCTGAGGTCTCCCTGGAGATTCTCCAGGCTGAAAAGCCCCAGCTCTCTCAGCCTGTCTCCATAGCAGAGGTGCTCCAGCCCTCTGATTTCCATGGCCCTCTTCTGGACACTTTCCAACAGGTCCATGTCACTCCTGTGCTGTAGACCCCAGAGCTGGATGCAGCCCTCCTTTGACGTTGTTCCTTTAGTGGAAAGCTCTGTTCAACAATCTGTAGAGAATGTAACTTTTTTCCTCAATCCCTGCATTAGCCAACAGCTGTGACTTGGTCACTGTATTTGAAAGCAGAGTAACTCTGTTGTCAGGTGTGTGTATATGTTTTGATCGGAGTGGTTTGATACACTGTTGCTCCTAAGGCACTCAATTTCACACACTCTTTTAGAATGAGGCTTAGGAAAACTTCCTGAAGATTTGGAGGTTCAGTTTTGCTGAATCTGGGTTTTAAAAGGTGAAGTATTTGTTGGGTGGGGATTTTTTGTTTGTTTTGGTTGTGGTTTGTTTGTTGTTGCTTTTTAAAATACTGTATTCTTTTTTATTCTTGCTTAAATAGGCCAATAATATGTTCAAGATAGACTAACTTAGACATTTGCCCCTTTTCTAGTGTTGTCAGTGAGGCATTTTTAATGAGCTGACCACCTGGCATTTCAAGTGAAGGATTTTTTTTAATTGGCTCATGATCACAGAGCAAACGCAAGCAGAAATTTGCAACTATCAAATGTTTTCTAAAAGGTAGTAGCTGATTTTACAACAGGCTCAGTCCTGGTCTACTCTTCTGAATTTCCATTTCTCTCAGTTGGCATCCTGGTTTTGGTAACAGCAGTTCAGGCTTAACGATGCAGCAGAGGAGCTGTTTCAAATGGCAGTGTTGTATGCTGAGAGACCCTCCCTGACCATTTTTCTAGATGTTAAGGAGCCAAAAAGGACTGATGATTCATATTAGCTTGGCGAAAAAAATGTATATATCAGAGGCTTTTTATATATGATTTACTACCAATGTTAATTTTCCCTGATTTGCATCCTGATTTATTTAAAAATTATTGCAGCTCATGGTGTGGATAAGGTTATATGGTGTTTACTTTAAATTTCAGTGCTGTAACTTTTACTTGCAACAGGGAGGTTATATCATTTTGACTGTACTGTCAGAGTTAGATCAGACAATTTTTTGAGCATAGACAAGCCCAGACGATGTGATTTATTTGAATGCTGGCTAATGGTAAAGTGTTTCTTTGTCATTGGTAACAAATGATACTGTTGCCTATTCATTTTCAAACTGTTCAAAAGGCTGTACTCTTGAATATCTCAGAGCTTGGGCAATGAAATTTAGTGGCAGCAAAAGCACAGTTCTAGTAAAAGCTTTTATTAATGTTTCTGTAAATATATTGTTTGAATTGAAATAGGGCTTAATAGTCTTATGATAAAATTGATCAAACAAATGCACACAGATGGAAATTAAGATATTCCTATAGGTAGCTGGAAGGATTCAGTGGGTTTGGTACTATACTGCCATGGCAGCAATGGAAAGTACATTTCTGTAGAGGAGATGCAAAACGTGCCCACTGGAAACTGCATTCAACCTGCACTAATAGCTTGATAGGGAAAGACATTTTCTATTTCTCTTTTTTTATTTTATTTTATTTTTACTTCCCCCCAGTCCTCTTATGTTCTTTGATTTGTTTCAAGGTAATTTGGTTTGATTTGTTCCACAGTGTGTGGTGATGCATTCTTTGAACACAAAACCCTGCAAAAATGTCCACATTAGTGACTGAGGAGTTGACTTTGTATAGTGATTATGAACAGTTTTGTGTATAGAAAATCAGTTTCCTATTCTAAGCATGTAAAATAATGGCCAAATGCCTTAAGGAAAGAAAAAATTCCTTAATTTCCAAGCTTTCTTAATAACGGAATTATTCAGGGGATAATGCCAAATGCGGAATTCATATTATGGTTGTACAAACTAGAAAATCTTGAAAGCTGTGGAGCTGCATGTGGGAAAATGTCAAATGAGAGCTCCTCATTCCTCAGCAGAGCTACCATGTGTCAGTACTGCTAAAAGAATGGCAAGCACAATTACTGCAGAAAAAACTGCACATGGACACATCCAGGAAATCAGTTATTGATCAGAAGTACAAACTCATGGTTCATATTTCTCACCAAACTTCATTAGCAGCAATTCTGTGGTGTTTATTAACAGGAATAGACACCTTAGTTTAGAAAGCTATTTGAAGAGCAGTTCAGGTTTGAAGTGAATAAACAAGTCTCTTGAATAATCTTTCCAACTTTGTGCTTCTGCAGCTGAACAAGTTTTTAATTTTGGCATTAAGATATTTTGAGGATGGCTTTAGAAATTATTGATACAATACTTCCTGAATGGAAGAATATTAAAGTAGCACAGTCGAGCGTAATTTGATGTGGTGGAGGATGCTTGATTTCAGCTCTGTGCTTAGACGGTCATTGTTTAAAAATGTTCAAATGAGAGAAAGCATAACACTACTGCCTGAAATTATTTTTGGGAACCTGAAGTTTAATACACTTAAAAAAAGTCACCATCTATCAGTCTCCATATAGCCAAAAATGACACGAGTTTATTATAATTGTAAAATGGGTTTAATTCAGCAGCTGCGACCCTTTGTGGATATGTGTAAATCACTTAAGCAGTGATACAAGCTGGTCTGCAAAGAGTTTTGCACCTGTGTAACTATGAGGTTTATAATCGATTTGAGTAGAAATTGCACAACTGGTGTGTTTAGACAAGGCCTTCATCTGGCATTTAATTCAATAACAGGAGAAACTCAAACCTTACAGCATTCTCTTGGTGATTCCTCCTCTTCCTTTCCAATAGTTTAAACATATGTTGACGTTGCTCCTCTGCTTGTTCTGTCTTAATTATCCTGCTTAATTTGCCTTTCCCATGACCTGTACAGTGGTAAAAATCACTCCAGTCTGCATGCACTGACTTTCTTTTTGCTCTCCCTTGCCAACCCCAACAGTTTTCTGCCACCATAACCTTTTGCATCAACCTGCCTTTACTTCTTGTGAAGAAATGGGGCTTTTCCATCTGCTGGGCTGGTGCCAGCCCTGCTAAATCTTCATCCCTTATTAAAAAAAACTGAGGGAGAGGCACACACTGGGCCTTTCTTTAAATAAATAAAAAAATGCCATAGTCAATGTTCTACATGTGTATTTTCTCACCCACATATGTAAGTGCTGTGCAACATTTAAAACCTGTGGACCTCTGAAGTACCCATCTTGAAACTTATTTTGTCATCTGTAGTGTTTGCAAGTACCTTAACCAGAATTTGGTTGTTCTTGGCAAATGCTGCACTCAAGTGTTTTTGCAAAACTTTTATTTTATTCCTTCTGGTAAGACGGAAAGTACGGCCTTGGGGATGATCAACAAAACAAAAATTAAATTTTAAAAAAGGCCATTTTCTTCAGGGGCATCACTAAATGGCCCATCTGAAGAGTGATGTTTGACATGTAAATGCTAGGTACCTAGATGTAGATAGTGGGCCTTATTAAAATGTTTTGTTGGAACAGCAAAGCTGCTCAGGGAACCAGCTGGAGGGTAAAGCCAACCTCTGGGGAGTGGTGTGAAAGCTATATTCATTTTAAGTATATGAGATCTCTCACTGCTTAGTTGCAGTTAAGGTGAATTTTGTCAAAATGAGAGGGGAGAGCAGAATGTAGGAAAGAGGCGTTCTGCTGTTTGTTGTAACACCAGCTGCTGTTACAGCATCAGGAAAAGATGTGTGGAAATAGCAAAGAACAGAGGGGCAGAGAGAAAACATAATTATTTTTATGTTGTTTAAAGCCTGTTGAAATCAGTGGGAGGTTTTTCTTGGTAGAATGTTGATCATCCTTGAGTTGAATTTCTCTTCATTACCTCTCTCAGCAGAACATTCCATGTACTTTCTGGTAGCAATTGAATGTAGGGGAAGGGGAAGAAGATTTTATTTGCACATTGTCTGTAAACTGTTGCCATAATTAATCAAAGCTTAACTCTTCTGATTTTAGTTTGGCTGATAAGTTTGAGCAAGTTGTTTAAGTTGGAAAATTCTTCTGCAGAATCAAAGAATACTTCAGCACATTAACTAATTCAGTAGGTAAAAAAAAAGAAGATTGTGTAGTAAAATATCAGCAAAGAATTCCCCATACCTGGAAATTTCACTGTAAGTACTGTGCAGTATTTTTCCATAATTGGGTTTGTAGTCTAAATGTGCACAGCCTTGAAGAAAGAGAATTGTGCAAAAGATTGTTTCTAGTGCTTTTCTCTTGCTAGCAATTCAGACTAATTGTCTCCTTGCTGTTTTCTAGACTACTTGTAGGTATTTTTCTGGTCAACTGCTGCATTAACTGCATTAGAATTGCAAAAGAATTTAAGTCACATTGTTGTGGAATAAATTGTGCCAAAATGCACTATGCAATACAAAACAGGAGCTTATAGGTGCTTTGGGATAGTGTAGTTTCAAACCATACTTGCATGTAGATCTGAAGTGAGGACTCCATCATTGTCAAGAAGAGAACTCAGCAATGACTACTTTGACTTTATATGACTTGAATTTTTTTGGCTTCTGCAGTGACATCAAATAATTAGAGGCTTCAGAAGTGAAAAACTGATGCATTGAGGTAAAATTACTGTGTAGTTTTTACTGCTTTCTGTCCACATATGAACCAAGACACCATGTTCTGTGATATATAATCTGTACGTCTTCAGTTCTTACCCCAGCAATCTCTTTTTGCAAATGACTGTAGTGCCTGAATCCCAGATTTATTGTTATCCAGTTGAATTTCTGAGTTGTTTTTTTTTTTCCTTATCATATGTGTTCTGAAACAATGAATCTTAGTATTTAAAATCCTATCCTGAGGAAACTGACCCCACAGTAATTAATCTAATCCTTACTGCTAAACTCACTTCTTATGCTTTTCTCTTTTAAATATTTTTTCACTTTATACATCTTAGAACACTGTAATCCCTATTGATACTCTATGCCATTTACTGCTGCATCCTCCCAGTTTATTACTGATACATGCTCCCAGACATAAAAGTCATAGTTAGTATTTCAAATTAATTTCTTTAAAATGAATTTCTAATTGCTAAAGGAAAGCAGCCACAAAAATCTGATGCAAAAATAAAGATCTTTTTCTTATTTGACTATAGCAGAAATGCTGATGTAAAAACAGGACCAGGGGACAGACTCTTCTGCCAAAGCAGCTAAGCCTGTTCAAGGCGGGGTGCATTGGGCAGGTTATTCAACCATTTCATTCTCCTTCTTTGACGTGGCAATCAGCAAGTAATACAACCTTAATGTAACAAGCCATGTCATAACTTTTAAAAGCCTCTGTGTTGTTTTCTGGTGTGAATTCTGTCCTCTAAAATTTTTTTCCTAATTTTTCCTCTTGTGCTGTCTGTATTTCTGCATTTAGAGACACTTGGGAGGGAGCAGGGGTTGCATGAAGTTGTCTTAATCACAAAGATACAAAATTGCCTTACAAATGCTGATTTAATAACTCTGCTGCCATGACACATGCATACAGCCTCCCTGGCATCTTCCTTCTCCCACCTTGTTTGATATCGTGCTTCATTTTTACATGGAGCCAGTGTTGCTTGAGATTATCCAAAATTGCCAAGACTGGTATAATAACCCTGATCTCAATATTTCTCCTTTCTGAGCTAGAACAGATGCCTTTGGTTTTGCACAAAGGACTTCATTCAGTATTGCTTTAGCTTTTTTGTGCCATGTATTTTGTGCCAAAATTTTGACCTTCAGAATTAAAAGGGTGAGAGATTGGACAAATCTTCCAACTGTTCCCTATACAGATGCCTAAAGTGTGGACCATTATGTACAGCATTCAAGATTCATCCTGAGAGCCTTTCCAGTCCCATAACCTACCATCTCACAGAGGCACTGCTAAGGGGGAGCAGAGGTGGAAGGGTGGGCACACCAGGACAGCACCAGCATCCAAACTGTATGGCAGCTTCCATGCTTGCTCTCATCCTCTTGTCATCTAACAGACATATCTAACACAATGTCATAAAGAGTTTATCAACTTTAATTTGAGAGAGATGTATTTTGTGAGTGTAGTTTCAGTCTTTCAAGTGCATGGTATAAAGTTAGTGTTTCATGGGCTGCAGGGGTATCTGTCATGGAGTACTTCTTCCCCTTCCTTCTCCTTTGACTTTGGTGTTCCCTCTCTTGTTTCTAACTCTTTTCTAACTCTTCCTCTTCCTCTCTCTAGCTGATGTCTTCTTGTGTTTCTTGAGTATGTTTCAACTTAGCTGTTGGGCTCAGCCTTGACCTGCAGTGGATCCATTGTAAAGCTGCCTGGAACCATTAGTGTCTGGCATAGGGCAGTCCCTGACCTCTTCCCACAGGTATCCAAGTCCACATAGGCAAGTTGGATAGGGAATGTGACCAAGCTACCTGCATCATGATATCTTTTTACTGGTTACTGGGATTTTTTTACTTTACTCAAATGTCTTTTTGTTACATCCTGTTCTTGTTTATACAATGTCACATATTGAATATTATGTTTGGAGACTGTATGTATTTATGGAGTCACACAACTTTTGAGAGGGTCCTATTTCTTAATATTGAGAATAAATTCAGGAATTTCTAAGGTAATGGGCCACTTTTTTAGAGAAAATACCTCCATTATCGTGTCTTACAAGGTTCTTTAATTTGCTGAATAGGTGCTACTTACATCTCCTTCATGTGACTTCCACTTCAAGCAGAGATACACTTCATGATTTTTATTGCAGGCAGATGGTAAGATTTGTGTGGAAATCCTAGGCAATTTTTATAGGGCTGTTAATTAATGGCATTTGAATTATTAGTGTTGAATTATGCTAATATTTTCTTATTTCTGCAACAATTATCCTTCTTCTGGAGAGAAACGTGACCCTTATTTGTGACTTTCTTGTTTTCTTCATTAACTCATTATGATAGGTAACAACAAAGAGAAGACTGTGTTCAAATGCTCCTCCAAAAGCAATAGAGTAATTCTGCCAGGCTTGGAAAAAATGCAGTGTCATTTCACTGCAGTCCCAACACCCTACTGTGACCTGTACCTTAATGTGCACTGTCCTAACCGAGACTGTCAAGTAAAAGTTGTATGTGGTTTCTTCTAATGTGATAGGAGAAAATTTTTATGAGTACAGTCAGCACTGGTTCTCACAGCTAGAAAGGCTGTGAATATTAAGTAAAAAGACTGACCATCTTTTACTTAATTCTCTATTTTATTTGAGGATGAGATACTCTTCTGAATATCAGCCAAGTCCTCCAGAGTATTATAAGCCCTGTCTGTCAGTTTATATATAATACAATTATAATATAATATGCTTATATAATACAGTTTTATTTTGGAGTCCTATAGAGACTCCTAAAAATTCAGAAACACAAGGTCAAACCCTGAGTGCTTTTAGGCGTACAAACCTGACTCATATAAATTTGTGATTGCAAAAAGTTTTCTCTCTCTCTTACATATTAGAACAATCTAAAGAATGAAAAAATGAAATATCAATATTTTAGTTACTCTGCCTCTGTATGGTGGTATTATCCTTTTACTCATACACCCAACGTTATGGCGCCTAGTTTCTTGATAAGGAAGCAGGAGCAATCAGCTTCCTAAGCACTAGTGCAAGGTAGGTCTATAAGAAATGCATATGCTAAAGGATGAGAGTTACAATCATGGCTTTCCACCCATCCACGCTTGAGAAATGAATACCTCTCAATGCAGGTTTTTAATTTGGTAATTAGACTTTCTTGTGCTTGATCTTAAGTTCATTTTGGAAGTAGTACTCTTGTAATTTCTAACCATTACTTTAATTAACTCTTGGGAAGCCACACTTTTGTGTATTGGGAGATGAAGTGTAATCAGATTCCATCTCACTAAAGCACTGCCGTGTAAACCACTTCACCTCCTGTTTAACTGAGAAACAGAACATGGAGAGGCTTTATGTTACCAAGGAAAGGATGAGTATTTAAATTGGCCAGAATGGTATTATGGTTCTTCTGAGCCTCTTAGTACATAGTTACTGGCATTGCCTCTTTGCCTATGCTTATGTCGTCCTTATTTTCAGGCATCTGCAAGGATTGGGAAATGCTCTGGAGTTATAAATAATACACCTGTAGCAGAGTTGGGATGGTGAGTGTTCAAAACAAGCTCGTCAGTGTATGTATGTCATGAGCAAACAAACGCGTTTCTACCCATGGATCTAGTCAACTCTGAATTTTTTGAAAAGTACAGTTTCTGAGGCCTAGCTTAGCTGTGGCAGAACCTTTTCCCACTGGAGGAATATAGTCACAGAGGCCGGTTCTTTTGGTAACAATGCTGTTTACAGTTTTCAATGTGGTCAGTGGACCCTCATAATGGCTGGCTGCGAGGAGTTTGCCAAGCACCCACTTCCAGTGACCTTAGATTGACTGGAGAAACTGCTCTTCATTGGAAAACAAAAATTGAAAAGAACTGAAGAGAGTTATTCTGTTGCAATGTTTATGTTCTTGGTCTAGTGCAGGGTATCTTACTGTGAACAAGGAGCTACCCAAGTCGTGTCTGCTGATGAATAGAATTTACACATAGAGTAAAAGAACTGTAAGGATGTGGTAGTATATTCTGCCTTTTAGACTCTGTTTTAATGTCTGTCCTGCAACCTAATAAAATCTGTTTCTTAGGACTCTGAAGAAGAGCAGTGCAGATTGGCAGATGTTTTCATCTGATGGGAGATGAAATTCTTGTTTTAAACCATTAATACTAAATCGACCTAAATTTCCTGCACTTCAGCTGTGTTGCAAGAGAATTGATTGTGATATCTGAGGCAGAAAAGAAAAAAAATATGATGGTAGTTGTGGAAGATTTTACTTCAGTTTTAGAGAAATGTAAGAAATATTTTTAAACCAAAACTTTTATCCTATGCCTGTGGTGGAGGGAAAAGAAAAATGCCTGGGCCTTAAGGAGCACATAGGAAATCATAATCAGCAGGAGCATTCTAGCTACATGGTTAATCTAAGAACTTGCCTACAGTAACAGAGTTAAGCATTTCTTGCTATGAGTTTTCAAATTCTTTTGAAGATAGAGTTGCTGGATTGTGATAAAACTGAATGCCTGACAAAAGAACTGGGACTATGAGATGAGAAAAATTGGTAGATTTTCGTACAAGTATTTCTATCTAGGTGGGGTGAAGTGTTGGCAGAGCACACTTATGGTGATGTATCTGTTGGACTTGTGTCTTTTATGTCATGTCCTTCCTAGAAGCCAGGAAGATGCTGCTGCTGCTGACTGTTAGTCAGGATCAGAGTGATAGCCTCTTGCAGAAGCACTTTGGTTTAGTTATTGGATCAAGAAACCATCTTTCTTGGCAGTTTTCTAGGTATATTTTTCAAATCTCTTTTTTTTCCCTCTAGGATAGTTAACAGATGAGCTTTGAAAAAAAAATGCTGTGCTTCCTCTAGAGATCAGGATGTCTTGGACATTTGTGTTTTGGTTATTTATCTGGGTATAACAAAGAGACAGATGTGAGGATTCCCTCTAGAAATGGATGAGGTGAGGATAACTGCAGATTTTGGATGATAGGGAAAAGTTGCTGGTGAGTTGGGAATATTTTTCTAAGATCTACTCTTATAAAATCTATTTTGGCATGTTTTATTTGAAGACTGTAATTTAAAAGTTGTTAAAATGTGTAATTCTTAAGTTCAGCACTTAAGCCTGTATTTCTCTTTAAGCACATGAATAACTCCATCAGAGTGCGCAGAGCTAATCTTACGCTGAAGTATTTGCTGAATCGTGTCCCTGAAGAATTTGATACATGCAAAGAAAAACGTATCTATATATATGAGCATTGTTCCTAGGTTTGGTAGAAATATTTCTGTTTTCTATATGTACTTCTTATTATAAGTTTCCCTTGAATGCAGTTTGAATATAATTCTGCTGTTCAGCAATCCAGAGGCAGGAAACATGCCATAAATATCTTGCCCTTCTCTCTCTCCTTCCCTCCCTCCCACAAAGTTGCATTTGGCAAGTGTATCATCCTGTATATTGATGTTACTGTTTTATAAAGAATTTATAAAATTTTGGACAGTAATAACATACTTTTGTGCACTGTTCCATAAGCACAGAGAAAGCGCAAGACCACTTACTCTCTAACTCCAATATAATATTGATCAATATGCTCAAAAAACTCTATTATCACTCTGGAAACAGGCTTAAACCACCATTGTCAGTAAGAGTTATTCATAATTTGTTTAGGAAGAATCAGCCCACAGGAGTGGATCTCAAATTTTTATTTTTGGTGACTGGGGTGTATATGCTCTCAAGAAGGTGCATGGGATATATCCTGAGGGAGGTAAGTTTGTGAGGAACCCAAGGTTACTCAAGGCTCACCAAACTGTAATGAAGAGTAGCTGATAGGCATAGCCAGTGCACAGCCCAGTCATTACTCTTTCTGTCCAATAGGAAACTCTGTATGGTTCCAGGATATGACCCTTCTATTCCCTGTGGAGACGAGGAAGCAGCAGCTGGGTCTGCGTATCACAGTTCTCTGCTGTGATAGTTGAGTAGCTGGGGTTATGCAGAGCAGTGTCTGCTAACATTTCCATGGGAGGATTTGAAACTGAGCTCCCAGGAATTTTTCAGACTGCACTCCCTTTTGGGACAGGGATCAATAACTGAGACTTCCTGTTCAGTCTGTTTTCCTTAGGGTTGTACGTAGCCAGAATTGCATGGCGGAGTAGCTCTCTCATAAATGGCTGTAGGTGGAGCCCCAGGTGACAATGTTAAATTTGGGTACTTTAGTAAACATCCCAGGTGAGGCTGGAAAGACTCCAGGCCACTGTGTCATTTCAGGAATTCTCACTGATGTGATCAGTCACTGATGTGATTGCTCTAACTTGACCGGCAGATTTACAGCTCAAATTGGGATTAAATACCTGTTGTGTACCCTTTGTTTACCTGTGTGTCTTTGCCATTTTGCTTTGCTCTGGGCATACACAGCAAGTTGTGTTGGTCCATGATCAAATGTAAATGTGTCAGAGTCATGTTTCAGAAGCATAAGTATGATTCAGTACTTGTGAAATGGTGCTTAATTCTAAAGAATTTATTTTATTTTGTTGCAATTTTAGAGTTGTTAGTGGACTTGCCAGACTTTTCAACCTTAGTATCTCCTAGAATAATGAAGGACAGGGTTTTCAAAAGATGCTGTTTTTCTTTTTATTGGTTAAAAAAAAAATTGGTCATCTTCATTTATTGTATGAATCATGGACTCTAGAGATGGGAAAGAGTTACTACTTGATGTAGTACATTGCCTTCCCCAGCCAAATAGTTCTCTGCTATAAACTTTTCCAGTGCTTTGAGCAATTTAGTTTTAGATATCTCTGCAAATAACAGGATTTTCACTGCTTCTCTAGGTAAGTTATTGAACACCTTATTTTTTTCCCCCAAATGATTTCATTATATTTTACTTTATATTTAGCATACATATATAGATAGCTAGATGGATATAGATATCTTTTAAATGACAGAAAATTGTTACCTGGTATTTTCTGGGTTAGATAGAGAAAAAAAAAGTTTTTTTCCAGTCCAATGCTCTTGATACCCAATGCCTTAGCAAATGTTGAGGTTTTACAACTATATTTTCATATCTATTTTGTTGCAGTAAGGGTCCCCTGAAGAGCGAGAGAGGATATACTATTGAAAAAAGTTCTTTCAAATACATCCTGACTTAAAAAAAAAGGGTCTCCTATTACCATGACTACTTATCACAGCCATTTAGTGTACTGCTAATTGCAACAACAGGTAAGTAAAATGAGATTTGTAAATTATATATCTGTATTTTAAATTCATGGCTACATCTTTGCTACTGTCCTTAATGATTCTTGCTGTCAGGCACTGCAGATCTTTGTAGGCATTCCTTCTGAACTAACACTGTTATTGTTGAAACAAATTGCACCAGTCTTCTTCTTTTAATCTCTCTGAAAGATTAAAGATCAAGTAAAGAAAAACATTATAGAGGCATAAAAAACTAGCGCTCACTTTCGTTTTGTTTCACCTTTAATCAAACTGTAACTGCTCCTGCTAGAAGTGTTTTTGTAGCACATCTATTTGTTCAGAAATATAATGATTTGTCACCTCTTTGGGACAACTTATGTGATAACAATGACTTAGTGTGTAAGACTGTACAACAAGGGGATGATTAATAGGAATTTCAGACCAGAAAACAGGTCAGTTTAAGAAAATAAGCCTAAAAATATAGCTTGCTAAAACAATTCATATCAAAATAAAGATAGCATTCTCTAATATATATATATCTTTAATATTTAAAGTTTTAAATAATATTTTTATTCATTTTCTGAATAGCTGGAATCAAATTAGATAAAGGTCTTACAATATTTTTATTCTTGGTAATAGAATCATTCATGGTTACAGTTTGGCAGGCTTGAGTTCCTTAATAAATTGTATCTTAATGAAATCACATTATTGACTACATAGCTGTGGATCAGTTCATGACCAAGAAAAGGATTTGAAACTCCTATTGCTTTCATCCCTTAATTTCATACATCAAGCTTCTGATATTTTCTCTCCAAAATGATAAATTTCTTAAGAAGCAGATCTGCTGCCCTTCTTTCTCAAAAATATTGTTGGGACTTATGTGCATACTAAAACATTTGAAGTACTTAATGAATTTTAAATAAATTGTATTTGACTTTTGTATGCATTCTTTTCCAAGGATTTTAGCTTTATACATAGGATACCTGTAGAGACATTTTGCTCAAAATAAAACCAAAAATGAGGTAGAAATGAATCCATAAGGAAGTAGTGCTCCCATCTGAGGAGGCTTTTGCTACCTTTGGTTATGTAAATTGCTGGCCAAAGTAAGAAAATGAGCAAGCTTGTTGCCCAGGAAGTTAAAAATAGAAATCTTCAGAATTCGTGCATTCCTGCAAGGAACCTTTTGGACTGGGATCAGTTTCTGATCAGCTTCTGGGTGAGAAATCTTCCCACCAAAGCTTCAGATGAAACTGAGGAAACATAATGTATTTAATTGATTGGGAATTTACTGAATAACCAGCACTGGTGAGAACTCAAACCACCTTGAGTAAATGTGATTAGATGCTAAAAAATTACTAAATTTTCATTAATCAGACTTTATGTCCAAATGCAATTTCCAGAAAGTAAAATCTTATTTCCTTTACAAATTTGTCTTTGTCTCTTTACTGCTCTTATCCTGAGCAATTCTTAATTTTCAAAGCTGATGAATATCTGCAGTCATCTCTCATACCATACTTCTACACTCCAGTCTAGCAATGCAGCTATAGGTCCTCAGGATACACCTGAGCTGGCTTTAAAATTGTTCCTATGGGTACCCAGCGTAGTGTAGCCAGACAGGGGCCTGGAGTTCCATTTAGGCAGTTTAAGGTATTTAGGCTTTAACAGTCTGTACTGAGACTCATCCTGCCTCAGGATGGACTTTTGTCAGTCACTAAATAGGTTAGTTAAGTCAGCTTGGATATGTACATCCAAGCTACCCTGCCTAGTGTCAAACCAGCATATTCTTTATTCCACTGAAAGTTGCACAGGGTAAAGAAAGGTCAGTGTGTTCAGACTCCTGTGGAGGGAATAAAGGCATTTGCAACATCTAAGTGGTCTGCAGTAGCTTCAAGCTGAAAAAAATACAATACGGGAGTTACATCATTGCCTCGAGTGTTTATAATATTTGATTTCTCTCCCCAGTAGATGCATAAATGACCAAACTCTGACAAGAGTAGTGGATTTGAACAAATCAACCTTAACAGAGAATATTACAGTCTAGAGTATTCAGCCCCATCCTCATGTCATTTAGCATAAAAGCAGTCAAGCAAACCAATGCCAATTTCTTGTATCACTCCCACCCTCCTTAGATTATTTGTCTGAGATTTATTTTTACAAGTTTCCATTTTATAGTATATTTTTATTACCAGTGATAGAAATATATTTATTTTAAAGCAGGATGTAACAATATTACAGTGTGTTGCCCTTTGTTCAATACCATATTTTACTGTTTTTTTCTTAATAGTAGTAAGAATAATAATACTTAACACTTACAGTACCCCATGTATTGAAAAGAGCTTTGCTGCCAACAACTTGGTATCTTGTGTAGACTAGCTAGATGTTGTATCTCCCTTTTAGAAATAACCTGAGACAGAAGATCTTTAGCAACTAGCCTTTGGAAAGTATTCATAATTGTCTCTCACTGCATTCTTGTTTGTATAACTCTAATTTCCAAAGGTTACTGGCCTCTTCTATTACCTTCAATAGGGGAATAAACTAAAAAAGAGGAACCAAGGAGGATAATTGACAGTGTGTCTGCAATTGAGTAAGATGATATTTCCTCTTTTATGCACTCCTTCCTTCAGTCTCCAGTGCATATGCTCCACCCATCTTGCAGCCACAGACCCACTGCTGCAGAGCTCAGCAGGCAAACCTCAGTCTCTGGAGACTCTAGAGAGTCTCTAGTCACACTACTTTTCCTTCTCACTTTCTGTCCATCAATCATTTTAATATTCCTGCATATTATCTGCTGATTTATCCATGCATTCCCTCTAATTGTAGTACCTTCCTACCAGTCTTCTGTTCTTACATTCCTATGCTTGCTTGCAAGTGGCTGAAGAATCTTAGTGGTATAATTGCCATGAATTTACTCATCCCAAAGAATGTTAAAATTAAGAACAGTGTTCCAACATATGTTACACCCCACACTTGCTACCACCATCTTTTGTATGCAGGAGTTCACATTTGATTCTGCTTTCCTTCCCTCCTACAGTTACATTTCCTACACAAACACACACACACACATCTGTTTTGCTTTTTCTAATCAATAGTAAAATTTAGCTGCTTAAATAAAACTGCTGGTATATTTGGGGGTCTGTATTTTCAAAATGAAAATATCATCAATTTTATCTGTTTATGGTAAGTTTTGTAGAATAAGCTGCCATGAGAGTATTTCTAGTCCAGGAAAAGGGCAGAAGACAGCATGAAGTGCTGTCCTGTGGGACTCTGTGGTCCCTGTACTTGCATTATTTTACAGTGTAGGGCTGATGACTTTGATATGTTATATTTAATACGCATTAAAAGTTTCTTGTATTTTTAGGATTTTTGCACATGCTGCTTATATATCAATGTATTATGTAGGTTACCATATGAGGGGTTTTATCACCGAGGTTTTATCAAAACTGGGCAAAAAATAAAATTGGATAATCCTCTTCGTTTGGGGGGATTTCTTTTTTTTAATAGTTCACCTCTTCCAGTGTTGGTTTAAGCAAAAAAAAAAAGTCTGATCTGAAATGGGCTTTTGAACAAAGGTCTAATTTAAATATAGATAGAAAAGGGCAACATTTTTTCCTTTACTGCATTTTGTGCATTCCGGCAAAGTCTGCCAGTACATGTTGATAATTATTTACAGTAGTATCCAAATAAATTTCTGTTTCTCTCCCACAAAATGTTTTCCATCTTGAGAATACAGTCTTCCAGTAACAATTATGGTTAAAGTTGTAAAACAATTTTTTATTAAAAGCTTTTAATGTTGATGTTCATAAAGGAAAACTTTTCTCTTTTAAATTATGAAGTGTGATGTGTAGTCAAAAAAGATACTTGGAAAGGACTCAAGTTTAACTACACAAGCTGTTTTTTGAGAGGCTGGAAACTGAAAAGAAATTGTTTTAATTTTTACTACAAGAAAACCTTTGCTTTTGATTAACCATATAGAAATGTCATGTCAGGAAACTCAATACTCTTGACTAGCGTGAGAAAGCATTGCAGTTATTATTAAGTAGGCAGATCTTTCCCTATTAGATTGTGTTCAATGCACTGGAGATACTAGAAATGCTTGAACATCAATTAAAAAGAAATGTTTCTTAAATCTTACAAGACCAAACAGCTCTTTTTAGCAGAAGTGTACCCCTGGGAAGCAAGGGAAGAGAATAGGGCAGATAGGCTTGCTTGTTTTAAGATGTCATACTTGGGTCTTTAAATGTGCAAAGAGATGAGATCTCTGAGCACAATCAATAGTTTCATAATGCTCAAAGGAGGATTTCAGGTTCTATTATCCTCTGCTTCCTCTTCCACTCTCCCTTACTTCTGCCCCAAGGTCCAACTTCTTTTTTACAGCCACTGTTGCTTGTTCAACCACTCATGAGTGGATTCAGCTCATTAAGTAAGCAGAAAACAGAGTGTTTTTTTGCTGAACTAAGCAGGCTTTTACAATTTTACTTGTTATATCTGTCATGGAAAAGTGTATACAAACATATAACAAACAAACAATCACAGTCCTGAAAAACATATGGTATTTCAGAAATCAGAAGGATTACTTGTGTGCTTAAGCCGTTATGAGTTCAAAACCCGAGAATGAAACAATTTGTCTTTTCTGATGGAAAATAAAATCAGGATACTTTTATGCCAGAACCACAGAATTTCTGCAGTGGCTATCATGCCAGAGTAATTGAGAAGCAGGGTTGTTTTTCTCATTCAAAGGTCTGCATGAACACTAGGATTTCACAAACACTGACTAAATCAAGGTTAAAGTGGCTTCCCCTTCAGTTTTAAAAATGGCAAACTTTCCTCCCCTTAACCTCTCTGATTTTAGCCCCTTGTGTTTTTCAGAAAGTTTAGAGACAATTGCATTCTTTACCTTTTTGGTAAATGCAACCCCTTTTCCACTTTTGTTGGTTTGTTCAGTGCTCTGAAATAAGCAGGTTATGTTTCCTTACTATTGAAAATAATGATGTAATGGGCAAAACATCAGGAATTATTAATGAAAATGCTGAAGTCTTCAGTCCATAATAGAAAAAAATGGAAGGTGCCAAACTGAGCTCTTCTACAGCTTTTTAGGTTTTCTGCTCCTTTAACAACTCTGAATGTTTTTTCAGACCATAATTAATGAAAATAATGCAATGTCTTTGGCATTTGGTGCAAAGTATCTTTTTCTTTTATTTTTTTAAGTGAGGAGAAAACACCAGATGAATCTTGATTTTTGAAACACGGTTTCTACTGAATCAACATGTAGTTTCTGCAAGTATCCTAAGACTTTAATAAAATGGGTTCTGAAAATAGTTAGCCTTCCAAAAGGCCAAAATTAGACATAACATCCTTGTAAGTGCATGTGTTCAAGAGCAGATGTAAGACCTACATTTTAATCTAAACCTGTGTTTGCTATCAGCTACAAAGGTTAGGCCTTCACAGATTGTTCTCTGCACAAGGAAAATCTGTGAGTTGTTTTTTTAGCTGCACAATAGGTGCTTTTACCTTTACTTACTGACAGTGGTAAAGACAAAAGAAATTGAACCAATGGTTCAGCATGTTTTAGCCTGGTTCCAGCCTTTTTTTTCCTCCTTCTGAGTATAGATATACTCTCTGAACTGCAATAACTACAACCCACCTACAGTGTCAAGATGCTCATTACTGCACATGTCACGAGAGGGACTTGAAAAACTATCTCTTTGGAAGGAAAAACTCTTTATGATGCCTGGTATTAAAATTTAAATGCATATTCTTACAGTACCCCTCTTGAGGAAACCTTATGTGAGGGAGTGAAGTTTTATGTACACCCTGAATATGAGTA
Source organism: Aleadryas rufinucha (assembly GCA_013397815.1). NCBI lineage: Eukaryota > Metazoa > Chordata > Aves > Passeriformes > Aleadryas > Aleadryas rufinucha. The sequence continues at coordinate 161,666 of VZTH01010891.1, forward strand.
TCTGTAACAGCAATTGTTCTATAGACAGAAAAATCACAGAAGGAAGTCTAGATGCACAATAGAAGGATGACAATGATAAATTAGCTGGATTTACAACAAAGGAATTGTTGCACAATTTGACTCTAATATCAGTAATATTATAGGACTACATAGTTCCTTCCACTCTGGAAATAGGATATTGAACAAAAAGCAGAAAGGTCAGTAATGCTATTTGTCCCATTGGCTTTCTGATATAATACAAGAAATTGGTTACAAGTTGTTGACCATGGATTGCATAGATTACAAAAGTAGAAAAAAACAAGAATAGAGTTATGAGGGATTTTTTTTGTTCATTTTGCCTCCAGCAGTTGAACTTGGAATGAAAAAAAAATAAAGGTACTCTCTTGACACATCAGTAGTTTACAGCTCTTTAATTATAAATATTAACTTTGGCCTAAATGCCTTCCAAAATGTTTAGTTTTCTAAAATCTAAAATCTTGTTTTAGGACTGGTTAAACAACAATTGCAGAGCAAACAGTTTTCAATCTGAGAAGTACAGAAGAAACCTCAGTTGGGCGTTGTCACAAGAAGACTTATTTGAGAGTCTCTTACTAAATCTTGTCCTTAATATGCAGATCCAGAGTTGTCGTGATTGCTATTGCCTTTGCAGATGAGCAAGCTGTGTTGCAACTGTTTTTAGGAATGTCTTGTTGCCATTAATTTAGAAGTCACTTTTCCTTTTATGGGCTTTCCTCATTTCAGAACTTGAGACTTATCTACATGGAGCAATTCATGAAAATTAATGTGAGTCAGCTAAAGATGTGACTTAGAAATAGATCAGTTAAACGTCATTAAAACCCCTAAGGACCTTCTTATCCAGAATTCAAGTGGTCCTAATTTAATTTAATTTACTTCATCAGTGAAGTTAAATCATTCAAATGTAGTTTCTAAAGGAGAACATCCACAGTAGGATTTAATGTAATTTTACAGCTTCTCTTTAAAGTAACATTTTTAGTTAATTCACTTTCCTGATTGTCCTCATATAAATAAATCCCTAATCCCACAAGTGTTTTTAGTTCTGGCTAATCCTTGACACTACTTAATAAGGGACTGCATAATCCAGATAGTGTCTATACCAATTGCTGTGTTGGAAAATATCCAATTTCCAGTCTGCTGCATCTGGTAAGACTCTTCTCTGACTATTCAGCTTTACCAGCAAACTATAGGGCAGTTGTAAGGCAGGCTAAACCTAAGGCAAGAGGGTTTTGTTCCCCAAAATCAATTAGCTGATACTAATACAATGAGACTTTCATCTATTAGCCAAGCTAAAAAGCTTTTAAGCTGATCTACAGGGGATATCTTTGGCATCTTCATCCAGACTTTCCCTGTGGGCTGAACCATTTTCAGTTAAATATCATGCTTGAGAGGATGCTTGAACCTTGCTGTAATACCGAGGTGCAACTGTTGGACAGAGCTGGAGAAATCTGTGTAGTGGGCAGTTTAAATTCCATACTGGATTTCATAGGTGTCAGTCAGCAAGGGCTGCATTGAGGATGTAGAGGATCAGTATTTTTTCAGCAGGCAGCTCAGGCATTTAGGTAATTTTAGGTGCTTTGCATAGATTATGGTATTATATATTTCTCCAAAAGGACTTAATGCTGATAGGAAATTAGACCATTTGAACTATGTTTTTAAATGAAATCTGAACTGCTACGCTTCTCCTTTGTTTGCTTTACAGCAGAGCTTTGAAGTAAAGACACAGATATAAGTAAAAATATGGATAGTGGTGACGCTGTTGAAGTAAAGTAGTGCTTATGGTATGTAGAGGTGTGAATTTCTTCTTTGTGACAAAACTGTATGATCCTGCTATGCACGTGGGCTGGTTTGGGCTGGGGTAGAGTTAATTGTCTTCACAGTGGCTCCTGTGGGGCTCTGCTTTGGATTCCTGATGAAAACAGAATTGAAAACATAGAGATGTTTTTGTTATTGCTGAGAAGAGCTTGTACAGAGTCAAGTCCTTTTCTGCCTTTTGTACTGTCTCGCCAGTGAGAAGGCTGGGGGTGTGCAAGGAGTTGGAGAAACACAGCTGGGACAGCTGCCCCCCACTGACCAAAGGCATTTTTCATACCCTATGGAGTCAGGTTCATCATATAAAGCTGAGGGAAGAAGGAAGGGGGAGACATTTGGAATGATGGTGCTTGTCTTCCCAAGTTACCATTAGATGTGATGGAGCCTTGCTCCCCTGGGGATGCTGTCCTGCTGTCCATGGGAAGCAGTGAATTAATTGTTTTGCTTTCCTTGCATTTTGTCTTTTCCTTTCCTTGTCTTTTGCTTTACCTTATTAATCTGTCTTTATCTCAACTCATAAATTTTCTCACTTTCTCTTTTCTGATTTTCTCCCCCATCCTACCAGGGGGGAACGAACAAGTGGTTACGTTGCTGACGGAGGTTACACCACAACAGCATGCATCCCTGGTCATTTGGGTTGAGTAGCTGAAAGTAATGAAGTGGGTGGACAGATGCATCATTCATTTGTATAAAATTGGCCACAGAAACAGTGCTCTTAACTATGCTGACTTCATGAGCTGCCAAATTCAGAAAAGACTTTTGAGCTGAATTGCTTTTGGATTCTACCAACTACATTGATCAGTTCTCCACTAGCTACAGTGGGAATGAGAACTTCTAGCTCATATGTAGAATGTGATTTTTAGATGTCTTAATCTAGAGGCAAGTCCTAACTTTTTACTAAGCATCAAATGGGGCTTTTTGATCTTTGAATCTGTGTACAAACACTAACATGATGATACAGTAAATCCCATGTTAGAGCTCTTGGATGGAAACCACCCTGGCCACAGGACAAAACAACCCCACTCACATGGCTAGGTTAGACTTCTCTGAAAATTTTTGGTAGACTAGGTTTGCTCCTGCTGACCTTATGCCAATTGCCATAAGGTCTGTATCACCCCAATTTTAGGGATCACTGAAATAGGAGTACAGACATTTCCTCTTGTGGGGGAAAAAACCCACGAAAACCCAACTGAAAACCAACACCCCAATAATCTTTTGAAAGTCTTCTGCTAATTACACTTGTATTTGAGATCTTGGTCAAAAGAAAGCAGTTTCAGTGGCTGGGTACCAACTAATTCTAGTTTCTAATAGTGCAATAATATAATATTTTCTTCCTTTGGAACCAAGTTTTCCAAAAAGGTTTTCTATCCACATGTTTAAAAAGGCCCTCAAACCTTAGTATCTGAGCTCTGATAAATCATAGCCTGAGGTGGTCTGGTTGGAAAATGAGAAGCCACTGAATAAGGAAAATGCTGAAATTTCACTCTCCATAGGGATTACCAGTTTCATTAGCCTCAGTGAAAACCACATTTCACAAAATTTAGAGCTGCAGCAGAGCTCAATACAGATAATGCATTTAATGTATGCTCTGGGCAGTGAAGTTGAAACTATTTTCAAGTAATTTTATTCAGTGTTGGATGCAGCCATCCTGTAAGTTTCCTGATAACTTAGAATTTTTCTTTCTCAAAATAGCAAGTGATACTGTTCCAAAGTACCTAACATTCTCTGTGACAAAGGTGTGTCATCATTTCCCATGGAGTCATGTTTTATCACCACCTGGTTATATAATGTCACAGTATGATAGCACATGCAATTTAAAGATATGTTTTTCCCCAGTTCTGTAGTCATGTTAAACACTGTTGAATAATGTAGAGGCTTTTCCTTTTTCATTTTTTTCACAAATGTCTTAACTCTACCAAATTAAAGACAGTTCAGGTTTGGTGGGGAGGCAAAAACCCCCAGTGTATTCTCCTTAGAAAAATGAAGATGTAGAGATGGTGTATTTACACATGGCAGTAGAAGTGTGCAAATAAGAAGTGATTATATGGGAGACAATGCATAATTCTATGGCAAATATGGATTGCTTTTTTTTGTAATATTGTTAACTGTGGAAGTATGCCACTGGATTTTACTATATTATGGGCAGACACCAGACATTTATCTAATTTTCGATGGCATCAAATGTTCAGTTTTCTGCCCTGAAGCCTTTAAAAATTACCTTTGACAATGTACAAGTAAACTCAATTATGTAGTAAATAGAAACAGTTCAACAGTTAAGGTGATGTGACTTCATGGTGCATAACTATGGCTCTTGGTGACAACAGTGATCATACAATACTAAAACAGAAGTTTACTTGAATGTTTATGTTGGTTCTGGAGAGATTATTTTTAGCAATGAGCTTTATACTCCTTCCAGATTAAATCTGCAATTTGCTAGGACAAAGATCTTTGTCTCTAAGTAGGTTTTTTGGCTATACATTTTAATCAAATTGTCTATGTGGTAGCTTACCAATATTAAAGAATAGTTTGCTAATATTAAAGACATATAATATCTTCTTTCTAAGAGCACAAAGTCCTCTTTGATGCAGAGGAGCTTGTGCTACTAAAAAGAAGATGTTAAATGTCCTATCCATGTTGGATGGCCACCTTATATGCTCTTGATTTCAAAACAGAATAAGTGCAAATACTTGCACAGCCATAAGACATAGGGGAGCCTGGCCAGGTGGAGTTAAATATGTGGTGATAGTATTAATACAAGATGATAGAATTAATGTCTTGCGAAAAGACAACTATTTTCAAGGTTATATGCTATGTTCTACATGGCTAAGTAGTAACTAAACCCTTCAAGCCTCTTGCACTCCATTTCTCTAAGGGGCATATATGTTACAGGGATTCTTAACAGAGACTTGCAGTTCTTAGCAGGCACTTGTGTTCCTTGGGACTGGAACAACAGCAAATTGCAGCCACACAATTACTAAACAGGCAGAAGTACTGCATAAAATAGAGATCTGCCATAGGAAAGATCAACTGATCTACTGTATTTTGCTTTCTTTCTAGTGTGCAATTCATTTTGAAAGGCTCAAGGGTGGCTCAAATTAAAGATATCAGAAATAAATGCTTTTGTCACTGTTGTTCATTTAAACAGAGGGATTATCTGAAAATTGCACTGCTAGGGTACCTACCAGTTTTTTCAGCTTCTTCACTTTTTTTCCTCTGGTGTGAAGGAAGTGGTAGCTAAGAAATGAAATTGTATTAGAAGGGTTCCCATGAAACATATCATAGCATCAGTAAGGAAGTCTGTGGTCAAACTTGGAATCAGATTATACAGGTAAACATTGATGAACAGTTCTGTCTCAAACCCTGTCATTTATGGTTCACAGCAATCCTGAACCAAATAAGCAACAACTGGGGCACTGTTCCATATTTAAAATCTTGCCTAAATCCAGAGGGATGAATTTGAAGTGTGAAGTCTGACTCTGGGGATGGTGAAGAGCTGTTTAAGAGCAAGTAGGTTTTTTGGGGTGAGAGATGCAATCACTGTTTCCATGAGGCCTAAACACTAAGGAGTGCAGAGACTTACTACTGAGAATTATTTGGCTTTTCTCAAAGTTGATTTAGTGGCTGAAAAAGTGTTTTTCAGATAATTGCTGAAACTGAGCCAATGCAGTGTCTACTGTGAGCTCCATATGGTAGATGATAGACTTTACTAGCAAAGGCATTGCTTAAAGGATTTTTGGAAGAGGAACTCTGTATTCTGCTCTAGTCAATTGCACAGCAGAGAGTTTTTCTTGCATTCCTTGACCTCTGGAGAAGAGTAATGACATAAGGGAAAGAAATACATTTCTGTATATAAACAGGTGGATCACAATTGTGTTCCACTAGCAGGGAGCCTAATAGAGCCTTTTCTCATTCAGCAGTTGTGGGAAAAGAAAACCCCAGTCTGCAGGGTTGGGAATTACCTGTTGCCTACTGAATTGCCTAGTAGCTTCAGTTAGGTGCTTCTTTATTTTGTCTCCTAGGTTGTGATGGGATGTTACTCATGGTGCAACAGGTGCACATTCCCCACTACAACTAACTTTGTAGTGCAGTGCAGGGTTGTCATACCTGTGGTCTTCTTCCACAGGTGGCTGACAGGTGAGCTAAATGGTAATGAACTATCTTTACCTCTGGGTCTAGGCCCTCTCAACTGTGTGACCTTTCCACATGCTGTTCTATCAAACTATACCTTCTCCAGGGTTTTACAGATCCTTATTTCCCCCTCATGGCTTCCTTTCAGTCGGTCTGCTTGCCTTTACCCTTCTCTCTATAACTCTGGTATGGAACCTACTCCAGGTGTGAGCTTGGAAGGATGAGGACAAGGAAATGATTCTTGTTAGGAAGAGAAACACTTTGGGCATGCTTTTTCCTCCTTTGGTGGTTCCTCAGGGGCATCCCCCCTTTGACAAAAGCTTTGCTTTTGAATTCCTTTCCTGAAAGGGACTATAAAATGCAACTTTCACAAGGTGCTGTGAGATGCAGGTGAGATGAAGAGTCAAGTGGTATTAGTATAAGAAGAGATAGTTAACTACCCTTCTTCAAAAATAGCATTTGTCATTCTTCTGTGTAACGGACTTGTTTGTGTCTCTTGAGAAAGGCAGTAAGCTAATAACCTACCATCTTTCTTAGGAAGCTAGTTTGAGGAATTGTTTTCAGTATCTCTCCATGAGTGGAGTTGACTACAAATTAGTATATTTCCTCCCTGAAATGGATGTATTTTCTATTATTATTCTGTCACACCAGTGCCTGTCTGCTACTTGCTGTGATACTGCTAATATTGTGGCACCTTCATTCCACCGCTCTCTGGAAGCAGTTACCTCTTGTCTACAGTGTTAAGATGAATAAAGGAGAAAGCCTTTAATAGAGTGTCTGAGGATAATGATCAGAATACTTTTGCTTCAAAGGCTTTTTTTTTTTTTTGGCCAGCTTTGCCAGCAGTTTTTATTCAATGCCACTTTTATTTATTAATAAAAAAGCATTAGTTTACAAAAATAAATAAAGACAGTTGAAGATCATAATTGTTGCAAGGATATAGTGTTGACATGAAAGTATTTTTTCCAGAAAAATAATGAAACAGAAATGAGATGATGAGGGCTTGCAAGTAAGCTTGCTCTCTCTTGAAGTGTTATATTCTTTTCTTTGCCAATAGTGCTGATTGTGTTGGTTGATTCTGAAGTGAAGATGTGATTAAAATGGGAAAGAGCTCATTTCTGACTGCCTTCCGAACTCCAAAGAAGAAAACAGAAGAAAGGAAAAGAATGGGGGCCAGAGCTACAGACTAACCAATTTTAAATAATCTCACTACTTTAATATGTGGAAGAAATCTTTTGTAGACGGTGTAACCTACTGATTTTGTGTTGCTTTTTTTTGTCGTTTGTTTTTGTTTGCTTTTAATTACAGCAAACTCAAATATCCCAAAACCTTGGACATTAACAGACCTATATCACAAAACAGTCTCTTTTCCAAACAGTTTTGAATGCAAGGTCTTGAGTATTTAATAGTGTTCTCATAATAAGGCCTTGGAATTCTTTGTAAAACTCATCCTTAATCACAGAATAAGTTGAGTTGGAAGGGACCCATAAGGATCATCAAATCCTACTCCTGGCCCAACACAGCACCATCCTGAATGATCACACCATGTGCCTGAGAGTGCTGTCCAAATGCTTCTTGAGCTTCTGTCAAGCTGGTGCTGTGACCACTTCCTTGGGGAGCCTGTTCCAGTGCCCAACCACCCTCTGGGTGAGGAACCTTTTCCTAATATCCAACCTAAACCTCCCCTGACACAACTTCAGGCCATGAAGAAAAGCAACAAGCTAAGAAAGGATAAGTATGTGGGTAACAGTTATTGGAGCAAGTAGAGCGATATTTGGCCATGTGACTTCTTAGTATATAATTTATGTAACTTAGCAGGTAGATACAAAGATATTACAGCTGTTAATAGCCTCTGACTTTATCTACATGTTTCATGTGAGCTGCATGGCCCCAGAATGCTTTGAAACCTTGAAAGCTTGAAATTGTATGTCTCTGTTACAAGCACTTTTCCTTGAGCTAGAGCTTGAGCTCACACAAAGCCCCCGTGGTAGGACTCAGTGGGCCTCAGAAGGACGAGCTCATTTTGCTGACCTCCATGACATGATGCATCCTGAGGGCAAATCAGTCACAGTATCCTGCAGCACATCCCTGTACAAAGCTTATGTACTCTCCAAAGTACATAGGGTTTCTCTGCTAGATGCACTAGTTGGGTTGCTGTAGAGCTGACCCTTGAGTAGGCTTTTGCAGGGAAGTACTGTGAAGAAGTGACAAATTCAGCTTGAATCTGAGCTTTAGGCTATTTCTACACAGTTGTTTAGATGGTATCAGTTAGCTGACAACTTATTCTCAGCACCAAGCTATAAATAAAACAGTAATTTTGAAGTTCATAGTTTCTTAAACCTTCTGATTCGCCACATCATAATTTTTTTGGCATTCCATTTTCTCTCTTCTCTTCAATAATCTTTCCTATGATGTTATTGTTCTGTACTTTTCTCATCCTCTTTGCTTTAGCTGTGCCAAATGAATCCCTTGCCATGACAGTTCACATTAATGATAGAAACTGACTTCCAAAAACCTGAGGTTTTAAAACCCACTATTTATTAGAAAAGTTCCTGCCTAGTTTATAATTTAGAAATCAATTTCCCAGTAGTGTTGTGGATATTCCAGAAGACAAAAAAAGGTCTATCCATAGAGCGGATGGACGCCAAAATCAGTAAGAAAAAAAATTGTCTGTCCAATTGAATATATATGGATGTTGATAGTAAATATCTGATACGGCCTGCTTAAAACTGCTCATACTCCTTCACTCTCATGACAAAAGAAAACCACTGTGATCAGTACCAGATGATGGAGTTCTGTTCAAAGCTTCTATTTAATTTTGAAGAACAAGTGTTCCTTTTTTAATAAAAATCTGTGTGAACAGAACACATTTTAGGATTATGCTAAGCAAACAACCCTGAGTTCTCTGTGAATTTAAATTTTTCCTCTAGTTATTCACAGATTGAATGTTTGTTCATTCAAGCTGTTTATCTTTGTCTTCATTCATTGCCCAGTGAAGGGCTAAGTGTAGTCAGTGTGTGTCATGCCTACTCAGTGTAGAACATGTGTGTCCCTGTGAAAAACATGTCTGTTCTGTACAGGGCTCTGCTCAGTTCAAACGAGGTGTACTGCAAGCTATGCAGCTGCTGAATATGGTGCATGGTAGATCATTCTTTAAGAAGATATATTTTGAACTGTGTTCCAAAGCTTTATGCTTTTTATTATGTTTCTAATTGACTCTTGTTATCTCAAAGCCCAAATCTCTTAAATTTCCCTTTTACTATTTAGACAATTTGGCTGCCTGCTCTTAGATATCTATAATTGAAAGAGTTGACATTTGTATGCTTGCTGGAGTTGCACAAATGAAAGGAATTCAACATTTTAAAACCATTCAGCAGTGATAAAATTGGATAGATCCACAATAAGTTATGATATGTATAGATTTCATGTTTCAGACTTCATGCTGGTGCTCTTTTATTGCTAAAATGTTTGTACCTATATAGCTATCATTTTAGCGAACACCTCTTCAATTGTATAAACTGTTGGGCAGGAAAGCTAATCTGGCAGAAAAATGGAAATATTTGCATCAATAACTATATTTATAAAAGTTTTACCATTGGAACTGAGAAGCTTTCACGTTTGTTTATGTCAGAGAGTTGTAAAAAGAGGGAAGTGTTACCAGGTCATTACTGCCCTTCACGGAAACACTGCAGGGAAATACTTACTCCTAATATTTCTTGACTCAAGCTCTAAAAGCAGCTTTATAGAAATAGGTAGTCTGGTCATGTATCTCCAGTAAATTAAAATCCCAGAAAAATGCTAGAAAATAGAAAATGCGAGTATGCAGTGTGCAGTGCACACTTCAATATGTCCTTAGTTATAATTTTTTCATGACCTGAGGTAATTCAAGTGAATTTCAGATCAGGGTATATGAAATGAGATTAATAAAGGTCTGCTCTTGGAAGCTGTTATTCATCAATCAATTAACTCAGAAAATTTTTTAAAATTTTCAACCTCCTGCTTCAGCTATATTGAATTAAAGTGTGACACCCAGGCAGTTAAATTTTCTCCTTGAAATATATACCTTGATACAGTGTTTGAACATCCATATGCTTTCTGAGGTGAGCAGATGTGGCCACTTCTTCTGCAGTGTGAAGTAAGGAAACATAATAATATATAATAAATACTATGTCTCTTCTCCTGGAAAAATGCAATATGCCCTTACATAGATACTAATTTTTAAGTAAGATTGAACATATTTGGATGAATGAAAAATAGCTGGATTTTCTTTAAGGCAATATAGTCTTAATTTTGTAATTGGTGCTGTATCGTGCATTTATAGCTATTTGGTTTATTTTTAAATGTGAAATGAATCTTTAATTGCTGGCTTGCAGTGAGGAACACAATGCTTTAAGCACAAGGTCTAAAATGCCATATTATTTTAGATCGGCCTGAATTATTATGGGATGTTTCTAGATTAATAACTAAAGAGCCCTGCACAGTAGAGAACACATTTTAATGGTCATGTTGTAATGTTCTATCAAAATATTGTGATATATTTTGCTATGTTTAGCTGCTTGAATCAAAAACTAGAGGAAGAGCTTAGAGTTTATTTTTAGTAGGTCATATGTTTTAGAACATCTCTATATGCATTTCAATTTAGAAATAGTAATGTATAAATATTTAACCTAAAGCAGTTTTAGATGTGCCTTTTATCCTTTTCTTGGCAATACCATTATAGTCTATGATCAAAGAGTAAATTTCATATGCTAAAGGTTCTTCTATCAGCACAATATACTGCTTTTTATTAGGCACAGTCTTTTTGGATGTCCCCTATGGTTGACACAGTTCAAGTGAGATAAGATCAACAAGGACAGTGATGGATTCAAGTAAAGCTCATCAGTTCTCAAAATCGCTGATTTTATCTGTGTATGTTTGTTTTATATGTGCAACATGAGCACAAAGTTTTGAAAATTTAGTTTCCTAGGAAGCAGATAAAGTTGTGAGAGCTAATATTTAAAATTGCCTTGTTTGAAAGGAATTCTGTTTAACATAGTTTCAGTCTTGCTTAAGTGAGTACCTAAATATAAGGTATTTTCCAGCCAAGCTGGAAAAGACAGATTTATTGGACTAACAGCTGCCACCACTGCTGATAAGTGCTCAGCATCTGACTTCTCTAGCTGCTGTTAAATCACGTACAATTCCTTAGGCTGTGAAAGCAAATAAAGATAACCAAGTGCCGTAATCTGTGTGAAACCACGGGGAAGAACATGTGTTGCCGGAAGATCTGAAAGACCACACATAAGGTAATCCGCATGCATGTGCTGTTAATTGCAGTCTCAGCATCTGTGTAAATAGCTTGTTAAAAAGCCAGGTTAGTGTTACAAACATGAAGTCTGCTGGTACTATTGTCCAGTATGTATTGCAGAAACATGGCAGCAGCAATAATTGCAGAGAGACACACCTTCCCCTTCAAATATTATTAAATGGAAAACAAAACTAGGAATAAACAGGTGGCCTGGAGAGACTTTTAAAAATTTAATGGTGTATTTCCAGACAAAATAACCTACACAGTCAAGGAAAAGGTTAAAAAAGTAATTGAGCATATGTACAAAGGAATAAAGATGAGAAAATGACAGTAAAGGTTTTCTTTGCTATCTTTCTGGGAAAAGATGGAAGAGAAGCAAATAAGATGCTGTTGTGTCTGAAACACTGGGAAGACTGATAAAAGTGCTTATTGGGTAATGTGACCCCACAGAAGGAGATCATGGACAAGAGGCTGTTGTGCCTCTTGTTATTTTCTACTTAAAGCCAAGCAGAAGAGGAAATAATTATAACAAGAGCTGAGAACTCTTGTAGCCCCAGAAACTCTGGAAATATTAAAGATTCCTTGTTAATGACAGATTTGTATGTGGCAGACAAGTTTCTTACAGGAAAGACTGCCAAGAAACCTATATCTAATGCAACAGCAACAGCAACACTTCCACTAACTATGACCGTTGCATTCTCCTGGGAAGGTATCAAAGTTCTTGTGGCTACTAGGAAAAAAGCCCAAACCAATCTACTGGCTCACAATAAAGAAAATGAGGAATTAGGAGACATTGAGGCTGCTACTGTGATTTAGGGCAGACATCAGAAAGCAGCATGAAAAGCAGAAAAAACAAGTGCCCAGTCTGTGGACAGGTATGAGGACTAGAAATACTTCTTATCCCAAACCTGAAACTAACATCATAGTGGTAAGCAGCACTAGGTAATGAAAGAAGCCTATTGAAGAGTTACCATGTGTAAGTGACCCCCAAACTAATATATATATGTATATAAGTATTCATGTTATAATGATAATGTTTGAAGATATGTTATTAGACTGGCAACCAATTACATTCCAGTTGCATTGTAATACCAGCTGATTGCTGAGACTGATAAGTGGTTAGATTTAGGAAGAGTGATCAAAGGTAGTAAAACCTTTCTGAAGTCAGTGAAATGAGTACATATTGTCTGTAAAAACCCATCCTCCTCCGATGATAAGTTATTTGTTAGAATTTCCAGTATTCCAAATGGGACTGTACCTCCCACTGTTGAACAGCAATGAAGTCCGTGATGGAAAAGAGAAATGAAAATTGTCTAGCAGCATGCAAATATATTTCAAGGAAAAGGACATTTACAGTGCAGGGTTGTTTTAGAAGTATATTCTCATGTTTACTGTATGAGATAATGAAATGTTTTTAAACTCCCCATAGAAAGGAATTGGCAAACATACCAACTGCCACACTGTGTACAGTAATTACTTACAGCAGACTACAGTGGTAATGTTGCTCCACAAGAAACAAGGGAGGTAATATTCAAGTATTATCAGAACCTGTACTGAAGTCACACTAAAAATAAGTCATTAGCCTTATCCAGAGACTGTGAATCTAGGATCTGCTTTAGGATAAAAATACCATTTTAGGTGAAGTCAGGTACATATTTTGGTATAATAAGGTGAGGAAACTACCTTTACTGTTAGCACTGGACTGGCTACAAGTAGTGAAACATGCACAAGAGGAAGTTCTAATAGCAGTACTGATGACATTCCTGAAGGTAAATGGGGCATCAGGGAACAAGCAACACGGGTCCGTAATATGAAGGTGCAAGAAATTATGAGCAAGTACTGTGGAAAGTATATTAAAGAAAATATGGTCATGGAGAAGGTGAGAGGAACTGAGCTTTGTAGATTTCTAGGAAATAATGGCCAGGCCTTGAGATGCTATTAGGAATATGTAACTAGGATTTGATGTATATGAGGGGAGGCAATGAGGATGAATAACTGTCTTCCTAGATCCTGCATGCTCTTACAAATAGCCTTTGATACAGCTTTTGATGTGTAGTGGTCCAGCATAAGAAGAGTCATGGGTCCAGGAACAAACATTTGAAGAATAAAAGTACTGTAGCCAAAGTATTTGCCTAAAGTATTTGTTCTGCTGAAAGGCAAGGATTTAGTGATTGCTAAAGGTATTTTCTTGCAGAAGTTGTTAGAAAGCATCAAGAGACACACAAAAATGGCTTTAAGAAAGAGTTGTGGACCAAACTTTTTGCAAACGTTTCCACCAGCTCACCTCTATTGTACCAGCACTGTGAGCATCCCATCAGAAAAGCTGCATTCCAAGTTGAGTGTTGTGAAGACTGCAAAACTATATAGCATGGGGCAAGAGTCACTGTTCGTAGCTGACACTGAACTGCCTTTCCTGAGCACAATGCACACATCTCTGTGAGGTGGATTCTAGTAATGGGCTGTACTATTATATTTGCTTCTTTTCTTGAAATGTGTATGTGCTCTCCCTCTCAACATAACTCTATACTTTAAGTGGGGATTAATGAGTAAAAGGGTTTATACTTTGGCTTTGACCAGGTTGTGGGGACCATGTCATGCATGAAGCTACTTCTTGAATGAGATGATGGGTGAGCTGTGTGGTGGGGACATTTTTTTAATAGAGAACTGAGTCATAATCTTAGGAGTTGTCATGAAATGGACAGCAGTTCATGTATGAAATGAGAGATATCACTAAGTCCGGTCAGAGAGCCTGCCTGCTGGGTCAATATAAATATCTAATTGAGGGCATGTATGTGACTGGATGATGAATTCGAAGACAATATGCAATACAGTCTTTACCCATCTCAGTTGTAGCAGAAGGTGAGAACAGATTTTACTTCTGGTAACAGTCACCCCTAAGACAACACACACATTTCTGGAAAGTGCCTGATGAAGGGCATGCAGGCAAGAGCTCTGACTAGGGAGCCCCAGGATGTTTTGCAAAGTATGCGTTTGGCCTGAGATTACTGCACTCAGACAATAGTCCTCACTGTGCTGCAGCTGGATTTAACTGAATTGGCATCAACAGGACTTGGAGCACAAGGACACCTTCTCATGGGTAACACAAAATGATGGCACAGCACAGTTGGTGTGCTGTACAGACAGGCAGGAGACTGTTGATTTAATGCAAAACAGAAAGGAAGGCAGACAGGAAAAGATCCCAACAGATAAGCAAGCGAGTCCACAGGAGCAGATAAGGGAATGCAAAGCGAAACACAGAACAGTAAAATGTGTGAGTGAAGGTCTTCTCGTGGTGCCCAGATGGGCAGGTTTGGATTCATGCAAAACAATGGCATAAGGCAGCAATACGAGATATGGTGGGATACTAAATATTTGAGTAACAAATAGAATTGAAGAAAACCCAGGATTTTTGAGCAAAGCTTAGGAAAAATCTGTGTTGACACAGGAGAGACAGAATAAATTAAGTAAGAACAAAATGGAGAGAACACCAGGGTGCAGGATACAGAGAGCTACAGTTTGGAAGCCTGTACTCCAACAGCAGCTGATAAAGTAAGAAAACATTAGTGGACAGTGGAAAAAAATTATTAGACCTGCTTGTTCAGCCTGAGAAATTCTAAATGATCAGCAGCTATATTCAGAGAAAAGACTGTGCTGTAACTGTGGCCTTCCTATTGAAAACACCTACATACCCAAGGGGAAAAAAAAAAAGAAAATATCCTGAAATAAATCAAATGTATTGTAGACATCTTACATGAAACAATAATAACCTTCCATTTGGACTATTCATTCAGTTTGGTCACTTTATTTCACTTAGGCCATAAATGAAATAGGAGATAGAGAATAGTAATGAGAGGGATCAGAGGCATGGATAGAGTTCCATACATGCAGAGATTAAAAAGATTAGGGTATTTACGTAACAACAGAGATGAATAAGAGGTGAAATGAAAGAGGTGTATAAATTATTAATGATTTAGAGAAGGTCAAGGAAGTGCACTGATTTAACTGTCTCAGAACTCAGGAACAAAGGGTTCACAATAAAATCACAGCCTTTCAGTTTTAAACTGATAGCAGAAAATCCTTTTTTACACAAATGTGGCATCACTCCCTCAAGATCTGAGGCAATGAACTTCATGGGATTAATAAAAGGGTCTGACATTTCTTGCTAACTTGATTAATCATCCAATAACATTTGATCTGAATGTTTAAGTATCTTTAATGTATTGATCCTTACAAAAGGCTTCTAATGCAGAAAAGTATTAACATGCCACTAATCTACTGAACAGAATTGGCACTGAGGCAACACTAGATGATTTGCCTTGGACCACAGACAGAATCTCATGTAGAGCAAAACTGAATTTTAGATTGGTTCTTTAATATGTGGACAATCTTTTTTTTGCCATTATTTATTTTTGTTGGTGATGCACAGTTGTTCTGATACAGCTGGCTGCACAGCTTCTTGTGAAAGTACTTGGGTCAAGTGTCATGGTGCTTTCCATAGTCACGTGCCCAGCACCTAATGGACTGACCAGAGGATTTGCACTTAAATTTGATTAGTCCTAGTGGAACTGGGCTTACTGTTGCCCAAATCAAGGAGGTTGGGTATACTTGAAAGAAGTGGTGCTTCCCTGAAGCAATGGAAATATTGCTGATTGTCTATGCAGCATATGTTTGTCCATATCTATCGAGGAAAGCTTTGGCTGTTTTTCACTGCCACCCCAGAATCACTGATCTATCCCAGTCCCTGCTGTTTGCTTTCAGAGGAACCTTTCACTAACATTTTCTCATTTTTCTGTGACTACCATGTGCTGGGCTGAAGGAAAGGAAGTCTGGACATAGAGCTATCGGGGTAGCTGGCAGCTCCCTCCTCACTTGTGTCTCAGGAATATTAAGAGAAGAGAGTAGACAGACTTGATCAGTCGTTTTGACAAGTCATATATAGTCCAAGTTTCTAGATGAGTATGGCCAGTTAACAGTGATGTTTAGTGCACGACAGCAGTAATGTAGCTTGTATTAGAAATATTCAAAGAATGGCTATTATCTGGGATCTAATTTTTCAGGTTGTAATCTAACTTCTACCTATCAGAAGTGAGGAAGGAACTTTATGCATCAGTATGGTATCAATCAGTTCCTTATCAAAGAAGGATAACAAAGAAGAAACAAAGAAGATAACAAAGAAGAAAGTTGCACGAATTATCTGCCCGTGGCTACTATGAAAGACAGGGTAACAGATTCAACAAACTATTACTTTGATTGAAAGCAAAAAGTCTGAAGTATAAACCAGTAAAAATGCAACAGTGAGCTATTTGGAAGTTACTGGTTCTTCCTTTGAGCGTACAGTGGTACAATGCATCCTTTACAGAGGCATGAAAGACAAACTATGCAAACAGAGTTGTTTTTTTGTTAATATCTATTCTATGTCTGTAATCTTGGTTCTGCATAAACATGTAATTATATATGCAAAGCTTTTCTGAAAAAGCCTGTTAAGATATCTGTGCTCTATTGAGACAAAAAAAATACCCCCCAAACTGAAAAAAGCAGCAAAGCAAAACCACACCACAAGATTCTTGCTTCTAGTTCAGAACTGTCACTTTGCTTCCAATAGAGACAGACTAACAAATGATGCCCAAGGAAAAGGGATTGACCAAGATCTGCAACTTCAGCTTCTGAGCTCTGCTATTACACCATAATCTTGTTCCCTAGTAGCCTCTTTTCCTAGTAGTCTCTCTCCACTTGTTCTTCCTTTTATTTAATGGTAATACAGAATTTCACTGGTTACTAGCACCAAATAATGGCACACACGGTTCTCTGTGTCCACAGAAAATACCTTAAAAATACATCCTGACTTTACCTTCATTCTTGTCACAGACTGAGGGTCTATTCAGATGAACGTCTGAAATTGCATCACAGGCAGTGGGAGTACGTGTGCTGTACTTGTACATTTATCCTCAGATAAATGGTGGTGCAAGAGAGGAAAGATATTCTAGTTTCCTAGTAAATCTGTGCCTCATAGCCAAGATAGGTCCTTTTCTTCAGTTATTTTTCACTAGTAATTTCCTAAATTTACTGGAAAAACATTTGCAATTAGGTCCTCAAGTAGTGTTTTAGTCCAAGCTCTTCTTTCCATTACTTCTGTCCTCAGACCATTCAAATTTTAATCTGCAGTGACTTGATATTGTTTTGTATTGACAATGCTTCTTTGTTTGAGTCATCATACCACTTATTTATATGCCATGATCATGAAACAAAATTTAAGAACTCACCCCAGAACTGATCCTTGAGTAAGTACCATTAAGCTCCTTCCGCTGTCAAAGTGCTCCTTTCAAACTGTCAGCTACCCAACACTCTATTTCCATTTTTTCTTTCCATCTAACAGTTCCTCTTTTACCTCTTTCTTCTCTAGCATTATTTATTAACTTCTCACATAGCCCTGTATCAGCTATTTTACTGTAGTCTGGACAGAGGACATCTAAGGATTTTCTTTTAAAGCCAGCTCTCTTTAAAAAAAAGAATGCTGTCAAGTTTAGTCTGGACTTATGCGCCCTTCAATTCATTTTGTATTTATTTCTATCAGCATCATCTGTTTGAAAGCACTGTGTTCCACTGAGGTCCAAATAGTGAAGTAACTAGATCACTTTTTCTGTCTCACTGCTTTATAAACACAAGCTCAATAATTGCTGCTACCTGTTCATATGACAATTTGAGACATTTATTAAAAGTATTTTCATATGAATGTATGTGCTAAGCCTTTCAGAACACCAGCTTGGAAATTGGTAGATGTTGTAGAAATTCTCCTGAGTTTTATTTCTACCTCCTCCATGGTCAGTATTATCCCACACTTGCATTCCCAATATCCAGCTTTGCTTCCAGGTAAAAATCAGTGCCCTTTCTGTAGCATGAGGAAGCATTAATTTAGTTTTGGATCTATACATCTTGTTTTTCAGCCTATGTCACAAATCAGGGAATCTTGGGGACTTGCAAGGCTGTTCCAAAGGACCCACCTCACTGGTGTATTCTCTCATCATATGGTAGTTCTCAGAGCATTTCAGCCAGTTCCTTTGTAATTGAAGATTTGGAAGAAACTCTTTGCACCAGGAATAGCTTCCAATAATACAAGCCAACACACTTTAGCTTATTGTCAAAGCCTCTTTGGTGCTCAGTGCATATACATATATACATATATAAATAAAATGAGTTCCTCAATTCCTGTGAGTCTCAGCCAGAGGCCTCCTGATTTTTAAATTTTGGTTTTTAATCACCTGTTGGAATTTAAATGGTGGTTAAGTTTTTTTCAAAGACATGCCTTACCTACTTTTTTTTAATCCATGTATCCCTGTCTGCTGTCTTGAGCAAGGCTGTCCTGGGGTGATGTTACCA
>VZTH01010892.1:0-43414 GCA_013397815.1 Aleadryas rufinucha
TTGCTTCTCTGTTTCCTACAGATTGTTCCTGTGCTCATATTCTTTCAATATTTTCCACCTTGAGGAATAGATGGCATTTGACATTCTTTAGGAACATCGCTTTTCCTTTCCCACCAAATATAATGTCTTAAGCTCTGTATGGTGCATCCTATGATAGAAGCCTTTTTGGAATGAGCGTAACAGTTGAGAGAGGCAAGGCTGGTGCCTCCAGGTTTCTCTGAGATTGCTTCTAAATAAGAAGTAAAATCCTCAATGAGTGGTAAGATCTTTTAAGAGAGAACTTGGATAGAATATATTAGAACAGTTTTATTTGGGGCTTGAGTATATTAATAAAGATTGAATTTCAAACTCCAATATTAAAAATGTCTACTCTCTCGCCTGTGACTTTCAGATGCTTTTGATACATTCAAATATAATTTCCATATTGATTTAATTAGCTACATTGTAATGTTTTCTGCTTTTCCACTGTCAGTGAGAATTTCATAATCCCATGTTTGCAATATACTGGCATAGTGATGGTTTACACAACTACAAGATTGTGATTCATTCTGATTTAACATTCTGGACAGTTTTGGTAACACAGATATATTTGTTCCAAAGAGTTTTATATATTCGTGATTGAAGTTTAAAGTCAGACTTTCAGCATGAATGGTTATGAGTGAGATCAACTGATATCGAGAGATGTGTCTCTTAATTCTGGCCATATTTGTATGTATACAACTGGAGGCACTTAAAAATAAGAAAGGTAAGCCTAAATAAATCATAAGTTTATCTTCTTTTCATTAAAACCCACCAAAGTTCATACTTCACTTGCCAATTTTTACCTTTAATGTTTTCTTTATAGCCATATTCATATATATACATATTTTGGGGAATATGTATGGGGAAAATGTAGGCCATGGTTCTCACTGGGAGTACTCTTCCTTTAAGAATAATTAATCAAAAGGGCAAAAGTTCAGAGTGTTGTTCTGCAGTGAGACAAATCTAACGCAGACCGTGTGGCAGCAGTGACCGTAGGTACATGCCCATCTTGTGCAAATAGTAAAATAGGGTTCTTCATATCTATTAAGTCCTGACAAACTACCTGTAATAATCACTGAAAAACTGGTTCAATCTGAAATGCTTAAAGGTATCTTTCTGTTTGCATATTCAAAACACTTATTTGCGTACACAATTATAATCACCGATTGCTTAAATTTTCATGTAATTACATGCATGTCACAGTCTTTGACCCTTGGAAATAGCTTAGAACCAAAATAGATGTCAGAACCCCAACTCTACATAATTTTTTTCCAGAGGTGACCTTGGATTTTCAAAAGGAAGTTGCTTTGAAGCCATTTTGTTGGTTTGCTAAAATAGAGAGGGGGCATTGATGCAAAAGAGCCTTCTAAAAGTGATTTTTCTTTTTCAAGAAAATCACGTAAATCATTAAACATATAAGGGCTGTATTTTTGTATACAGAAATTCTATGAATAATAATCCAGTTAAATAATCTTGTACTTTGATCCTGTGCTCTTGCCCTCCTTAAATCTGATGTTGACGATTTCCTTTTGTGTTGTTTGTTTGTTATTTCTGGAAGAGACAAATGGAAGAATTTATTCCCCCTAATTCCAGGCCCACTGCAGCAAAATTTTAGTTACCTTTTCCTTTTTTTACTCAGATGTGTTTCTGATATTGGTTGAGCCATTAAGAAGATGGAAATACTTCTAGAATATTATTTGCCATATATTTGTGCCAACATTTTAGCCTTACAGGTACAGAAAGAAATACCCAGCACTGTGATATGAAAAGAAGTCCTTTCTGTTTGGGAGAAGACATGCAAAATTCTATATGGCCCATAGAAAATGTTCTCTTCCTTTGTCACAATTTGATGTTAGATAATTTTTTATTTATTAGTTTATATAACCCAATATCATGCCCTGAAAGGGTACTCAGGGAGTATTTATTCAGAATCTCACAGCTATGTAAGTATTGTTAACCAAGCTATATTGTTTTCTGAATATTCATCATAACCTACATGATTTTATCTCTCAGTGTTATTAACAGAAGGAATAGAACCAACATTTAATATACAATCATGGCTTATCAAGGCTTATGAATTCTTTGTAATAAGGTTTATAATTACATACGAAATGCCAAAATCATCACACCCCATAGGCCTGACAATCTGACAGTAAAACAGGGTGAATTTTACAAATAGATTCAAGAAACACAAAATAAACAACCTGACTCTTTTCTCTGAAGAAAAAAGGGAAAATAAAAATAAAATATCTCACTTTCAATACAATAAAATATATTTTCCTCTTGTCTATGGAAGAGCTGATAATGTTTCGACTGACATAACAGTGAAATCTGTAGGTGTACTGAGAAAAAGTGATGTAACATTAAAAGCCATGTTGTCTACAGGGGGTCCTGGTGCTTTGACCCATTAAAAAGAAGGTACAAATTTTGAAAAGTTGATGGAAATTTGCATGTAGCAGTGTAAACCAAGATGAAGTGAACAGGAAATGTCCCTTATTAAAAATGCCGGACTGCTTTTTTCTGAACAAAGTCACAGTGTAATGAAAAAGTGGCAAAGAAAACATGAGTTTTTCAATAAATGCTCTGGGCATTTGGTATGGAGTTCAAGTTTTTTATTAGCTAGCTTGAAGTGGACCACTTGATAGACTTTATACTTTCATGAGCTCATATTAGCCATCATCTACTGTTAGAAACAAGAATGGGGAAGAATACTGAACGTTCTTTCAAAATCCCTAAATAGACTTCCCTCAGGGACAGAAGTCTATTACTAGATCACTTAATTGACCCAGTTAGAATTAGTTTTTAACATCAGTGTTAGCTTATTATCTATACACTGATAAACAAAAATGAGAGGCCTTTTGACCCAACAGAGCCTTGCATAAAGAGAAATACTTAAGGTTATGAACTTTTCTTGTCAGGGACAATGAAGCTCACACAGGAGTCAAATTCAGAAGTGCATGTTCTCTTATCTTTGAAAGTATATTGAAACATCTTTGAATTTGCAGGGCCGACTGATTGACAGTTCCTTTACTTTTTTAATTTCAGAAGATTTTTGTTTCTGATTTTGTGGTTAAAGCTCTCATATATACATAATTACTACAGAGATCTTTGGGAAATATATCACTTCTTTTCCTGCAGTCTCTAAAAAACCCTGAGATGTTGCTGACAGATCATGACAATTGTATTAGGCTTGTAGACAAGATTCTCCACCCATATAATTCCAGAAAACATTAGCAAGGACTTCGTTAGTCATCATATGGAGTGTAGTATCCCCTAGCTTTTATTGAAAATAGTAATATCATTTTGTGAGGAAATATATTTATTACATTCTGGTTGCCTTTTACACTGTTTCAGCAGGTTTCAGAAAAAGTGAGTTAGCATTCAGTGATTCACTGTTGTTTTGATGGCAGCCCATAATCTTTTCTGGGTAAGCATTACACTGTGTACTACAGTTAGACATCTTTGACTACTGAATATGATTCTTAAAAAAAACCCATCATGCAAAAGTTCAGATTATGTTACTTTACCTAAGGTGCAGGTATATGAAAAGAGGTGCTTCAAACTTAACAGTATGTTTGAAACATGAGATATTTCTTAATGCTCTTCTTGAATATGAAGCTTTTCAAAATCAAGACCTGACAAAATAGAATAATCTGTTGCAAAAAGTAGACTTCGAAAATAGCTAAACATCAGATGAGAGTTATGGATATTAAAAATAACTGTTTCTTTAAACTTGTTTAGAGTTAGAAACAACTGTGTTGATAGTTCTTTAACTTTATTGCAAAGCACATAATGAGCAATTATATCACACATGATAAATTCAGCAGTGAAATATTATCACTTGGCAGCTGGGTCTTTTACAAATGTAAGAATAAGAACATGAAAGGGCCTAGAACTAACCATCTGCTGAAAAAGACTGCATTACAAATTTAGTAAAGCAAACCAACAAGAAAACAAAATAAACTTTAGAATGAAATTTAATTTACATCTCCATATTAATCATCTGTGACATGCATAAGAAGTATATGGAGTAGATGATGGATTATAAAAAAACTGTGTAATTGTATTCATAAACCAGTTAGTTTTGGATTCATTGAACTGTAATCTTGATAAAGACTTATGATAAAGACTACTGCTTTCTATGCATACTAACATAGATCGCTTGTTGACTTTAAAGACGGCAACCCATAATAATGTGACAGCAGAATTTAACAGTCCAGGTATTACCCAATACTGTTCAGAAGATCTGTGAAAAAATACACTGGTCTCAGTCTAGGGCAGGCATTCCAGCTGGAATAAAATCTACCATGGAGATTGAGAGAGGTAAGAAACACAGTTGCAATTTTGAATGCCAGAGAGATATCCTGAAATTTCCAGTATGAACTAAAATTACTATAAAGGTTCATCGTCATACTTTCCCTCCTTAAGAGAGCAGAACAATGTTGAAGATGGTGAGATGAATTTTATATTTGCTTAAATGTGGCACTTACAAACTTTTAAAGAAAGTGATATGATTTTATATTAGTGATATTATTCAATATAAGAGAAATACAGCTGCTGAAGAAAGCATCAGTTTAAGGCAAGACTAAGAGGGAGACATATTGAGCAGTATCATATGTTATGAATGGATGATGTAGGTTTAAATCAGCTCTTGCCTTTTGCCCAGGCCTCTGGCAGGAGGCAGTTGCGTTATTGAGGTGTCCAGCACCCCAAAACCCCACTCCCATTCGCAAGTTCTTTAATAATGGCTGATTTGGTTTATTATAGAATGAATTATTTATTTATAGACACAAAATTAACAGACATAAGACTTAGACTATTACTACACAGGGATATGACAAAAAGGGGATATTAGTATACATATATACACGTGGAATTAAAGGTACCATTAAAATTACAGCTAGCTAAGAAATAGTATAACTTAGGATTCAATGTTTCTTACCACCCAATTCTTGATGGAGTACACATCAAAGGTCCTCTCTCTCAATCACTGGGGAAGTGGCCTGGAGTTGCACTTTGCTCCAGGGAGAAATCTCACACATTCCCAAAGGAGTGTGTAAGAGACTTCTGCATCTCTGATAATTGTATAGGGTTTTATAGACATAAGAACCCTGTCTTTTGGTCAAGAATATGTCTTTCATCTTTCCACATTTGCTTTCCAGACTAAGAAGTTGATTCTTAGCTGAGGGTCTGAGTCCCTTTGGCGCCAGAGATACCCCATGCTGTGCCTGTGACCTGCCCAAATTATGTCTTGCATATGCACCAGCCATCTGTGGTAGAGAGAGGGGGTAGACATGTCCTGCCACACCATATCCTATAAAAAGTAGTGTTCAATTCATGGTCCTGATGTTGAAAATCTTACCTATACATATAGTTCTCTTTTCTCAGATTTATATTCAAGAGCTGAAGACATCCTCATAATTGGCTCATTCAGTTGATGAAAAGTGCCCCCTGTGTATGTCTGAATTTGCTTATTCAAACCTTGCTCACGACCTTCCTAAAGTCTTGAACTTAAAATCTCCCCTGATTTCAATTCTTGGTTTTAACTCTGAGATTAAATTCTAGTTGGATGCACTCTTAGCAAGCATACCTGACATTTACGATAAATAAAACACCTACTCTTTCCCAGGTCACCTTGTAGAGAATGCACGATAATGAAAATGACTCATACTTAAATAACACATTTTAAAAGTCCTACTGAGCCTGAAAGTTCTCTTCTGAAGTCACTGCACTTGCCTTGTACATGATATAACACTTCTCACCCCCCTTTCAAGTAAAACATGTAAATGTTTCATAGAGCAGCATGTAATGTTTCATAAAACATAAGGTTTTAACTTCATAACAAAGCAGGTTTTGAAATATTATACAAAAATCTCATCTGTTTATTTAATTTGTGTTTCACATGATATACTCACTTTGAACAATGACATTAGTGGGTTTAGCAATTTTCTTGAGGGCCCATTCAGAAATTATATAAAGGAGAGTTTCCAGGCCCACAAGATACCTGGGAGAAGGATTCATTAAATTATAGATCCAAATGCTCACAGTATTTATTGCCTTCATATTTACATATCAAACTAAAAACATCTGGAATTAATTTACAAGGATATTGAACACCCATAATTGCACTTGCAGTCAGACTGTTGGTGGCTGGCAAACTGAAAATCTGGCTCTATGCATGTAATTGTCCAATCTTTTTGTTGGTCTTGTGTGACCAGCAATGAGTCTGCAGTTTTCCACATCCATTCAGTAACATCCTGGTAGTGTGTTATGTTCCTTTTTTTTTCCTGGTGTGTCCTCATGAATGGAGTAAAAAATGTCTTAATTTTCAGCAAGTACTGCAGTCATATTCTCCACATACTCTTGAGTGATGCCTAGCAAACCTGAGAAAAGCATGGAAACAGTAATGGTTTTCTACTCTAGTCCAAGCACCTGATCCAGGAAGCAGCTGAAAACTAATTAAGCCTTTCGATTCTGTACAACAGCAGCCAGATATATTTTAGCTCAGCAGAATCTCAGGTGTCGGGCACCAATGACATTTCCTTTCTCTTCCCACTCTACCCCAGGGAAGCCACACCCACAGCCCTTCCTGCTTCACAGTTCTCCTTCTGTGCTAAAGGTAGCATGCCTTTGTAATCTAACAGATACAGCATAGAAAGAGACCCCTTAGTATCTGAAACAGAGCCCGAAATTCTGTTGGCAATCCAGGTTTGGGGGGTTTTCTGATCTGTCAGTTGTAATTTGTGTGCAAATACCTATGAAGGTGTTAATCACCTGTATTTCTTTGGGGTTGGATTTAAATGGCAGCTGTGTGCCTGTGTAAGAAAAAATGCACAACATTTCTCTCATAGTTGTAATGGGGAGGCTTTTTTAAAGAAACAGCTTTAATTTGTCTTAGATAATACAACTACTCTTTTTAAAGAAGGGCAGATGAGGAAATTCTGCCTTAGAGAAGAGTAGCTCATTTCATGCTAAGCATATCTATTTCCACCAGGCAAAAGTACATTCTATCTATCAACAAGCCTTCCAAAACCAAGACCTACCATTATCCACAGTTTTCCATTAGTAGGTAACTATCCTGTCTAATTTTTAGTACTTATGACTGAATACTCAGTCAGGAGTGACACTGCCCTGGAAGAGGTCAGCCTAGCTGGGCAGCAGTCCCAAGCGAGGCAGCAGTGTCCTTCCCGCAGACACGCAGTGTACGTGCAGTGTCTCGGCGGCCGCGTGTTCGGGCTGCACTGGCTCAGCGGAGGCAGGGCGCGCCCTGAGCGAGGTGACCCTGTTGTTCAGGTCTCCCAGGATCCCCGGAGGCGAAAGAGAAGAGGGAGAGAGCCACTTCCAAGACTTCCCGAGTTTATTGCTCAGAAAGGTTGGGTGAGGAAAGGGCCAGAGGGTCCAGGGTTACACGGTCTTTTAAGGGGAGGCGGAACCGGACAATTGTCCAATAAGCAAACAGACAATGGGAGGATCCAAAATACACATAACCAATGGGAGATCAACGGAGGAGGGATTAACACAGAACATCCAATGAGGAACAGAACTTAACAGAACCTTCTGGAGGAAAGGGGGTGGCTTCAGACCTGGGTCTCGCCCTCCGATGTCCCTTCACTCTCTGATTCGTCCTCCCACTTGATAGGCAGGACGTTAGGAGCTGGGGGCAAGCCTCTAGTGGTCCAATGCGCCCCAAGACAGGAGGTCATTGAGAAGGACTAGAGTCTCTTGTGGTGGGAAGTTAAAGAAACATCAGTAGTGGCATGTTTAGCACAAATGACGGAAGAAACATGGCAGGAAAAGGAAGCTATCTCTTTCATAGAAAGTTTCCTTAAGGCATTAAAATTGAGCAGACTTTCAAATATTTCCTAAGATCTTTCACTGTCACCTTGTAGGGAAATTTCCTTTGGCTAAGAGAAGGATGATTTAACTCTTTCCTTGGAAAATTAAAATTATTTCAGAGTAGACAAGCTACAAGAGTTAGCAGTAAAAGAAAATGTTAAATACTTCTGTGAGGATGAATTTTTAAATCTTGATCTGTATAGTTGGAAAGAATGAAGCAGTACTGTCCCAGTGCCCAAATCTATTTAAATAAGGATGTTTTAAGCCACCACTGAAAATATATTAGGTCGTTCATACTTAGAGTTTCCACCATAAAATGCTAGCAACTCTGTTAATGAGAATCCAAGAGAAAAATTACAAAGGTGTTCAGATGTGAATGATATTTTATGACTCAAAGCATTATCTTTGTTACTGGGAAATTTTATTCTATATTCTATTCTATTTTTGTAGGACCTGGTGTTCTATAAATTCATAGACAACACATCAAGTTTAATGAGCCTACCATGGTTAACAATTAAAATGTACAAGAAATCTGACAGAGAAGGTTCCCACCACATCCTGAAGCAGGAGATCAGAAAAACACAAATACTAAATGTCCCTTTCTCCTACTTTTCCTCAGAGGGTCATGTAAACATAGGGAACTTAATCTGACTTGAATTTTCCATCAGGAGCTACTTTAAACAATTCTCTTCTCTTGAGAGCTACATAAGAAAGCATGTTTTCCACACATAACCTCCCTTTTCTGCTATCAGCAACAAACCTCTGATGCTTAGAAGTTTTAACTGGATAGATTTTATTTTTTTACAAAACACTGCTAATGGATCTTGATTCTTTGGCTGAGACTAAACCCTATGTCCTCCATTGTAAGTTTGCATGTCGCTCTGTCTGAGACAACTTGACCCTAAACAAGGATCAGTCCTATTGACAATCCCACATTTCTGTTCCAATATTGAACTCTGTAATAGTTTTCTGAGCAGGACCTAGGTTGGTTGTATTTTATTGACGTGCTTCTGTTTACAGAGAATTAACATCCCCTTGAAACTTACTAACTGTACATAAAACAAAGCCATTAAGCAGTAGGCATCCCTTTTCCAATAGACAATAGTCAGAAATCACACTGCTCATTCAAAAGTGACCTAAAGAGCCCACTAGCAGTGTGAATTTACTATTGGAGGTTCAGAAACTCCATTTTCATGTATTCTTAACACACTAATTTTACTAAGTAGAATGACCCGGAACCTAATTAGTAGGACCTAATAGAGCTTGTGTGATGTAAGCCTGGTATCTTCATATGACACATCCTCATACATTCAGGTTTGAGTTCAGATGGAGAGAATTACTTGTGTGTCCCTAAACCTGAATTACAGTGAAGCCTGATAAATATCTAGCCGTGGTATAATCAGATCAACCACACCTGTTTTGTAATTGGATACCACCAGAAGTTCCTATTTTCTAAGATCTTCCCTTAAAAATCACTATTTTTTTTTTCCCATCCACCATGAAGTCAGTCAGATCAATACATTTCAACATAACCTATCTATGATTATGATATAGTACTCCACCCAGCACAGGGGTTTTCTTGACAAAAGTAGCACCTAGATGCTAAATCTGACCCTTCATCTGACAAAAAGAACAACAAAGAAACAAAAAACCCCTACACCAAACAAACAAACAATCCCCAGGAGCCCACTGCTACAGGGGCTGAGGGTTGATAATAGTCTGTACTGACACAGAAAAAATATCAGGAACCAAGACTGACTGTGTCAATGGATAAAATAGTGCCAGATAGACAGTATTTTAAATTTTGCTGCTTCATGTTGCATATCTGTAATTAGGTATTTTAACATAGCCAAAAGTATCTTTTTTGACCTAGCCTTATCACTAGAGCTTACATTTTCAACTTGTAGTCAGAATCTGATTAAACTGTAGACTGCTTGTAGTAGCTTTAAGAAAATTGTTTCATGCTTAACAATAATATGTGAATAGGAAATTCCAAAAAGGAGATTGCCAGGGGAAAATATATACGTCTGTAAACTCAAAGCATTAAAGTGCTGAAATGTAAACCCATTGAAATAGCCTATAAATGGTTTAGTATATTTTATATATCACATGGACATAATAACAATAGTAACAATAATAACAAAAATAGCAATAAAAATAGATCAGATAAGCAAAAAATCTTAAACTAGTATTACGTAGCCAATCTTCATTGATTTTACTGAGCTCATTCTGCTTGACATCAGCTTAGGAATTAATATTTAGTCTCTCCTTGTGTCAGGAAAGATCTTGCCAGTGTAAGCTGGATGTGATCTGTGTTTGGACTCAGACCTTAAGCTCATTTATCAAAAGAGGACCATTGTTTCCATGTAACTGCTCAGATGGCTATAAATGTAGCACCATAATAAGAAATATAAAATTAATATGGGGTTTTTCTGACTTAAGTCTTTAAATTCTAGAACACTTGGTGTGTGCGTTCTTAAGTTTACTTAGAACAAAGCCTCACATTTAAATAACCATGTAACTGCAAAACCCCTTATTGGTCTCATGCTCAATTTTATGTTGAAACTGTCCAGAGCTTTAGCAGTCTTCAGAGAAACCCCAAGGTTTAAGTAGTGCTTAGCAGATCAATGCATTAGTGAGCTTGTGTTGGATCCCCAAACTAGCTGTTTGTCTTCCTCATACTTTTATGGGATTCTGTTTTGCAAGGTATGCTCTCAAAGTATCAGTGGATACTCTTAAATTATGCAAT
Source organism: Aleadryas rufinucha (assembly GCA_013397815.1). NCBI lineage: Eukaryota > Metazoa > Chordata > Aves > Passeriformes > Aleadryas > Aleadryas rufinucha. Next base: position 10,607 of record VZTH01010892.1, read on the forward strand.
ATAACAAGATCATCTCCAACCTCTCCTCTTGGAGATATATCATTCTGCTGACAAAATAATTAAGAAATTTTAGTCTTGAGAGGGAAAAGCATGAACAAGAGAGATTATGAACATGTTTCTAGATTAATGATGGAACAAAAGGAAATAAAAAGAATTTGTAGAAAACAATGGAAGGAACAGAAAAAAATTTGCACAGAAAGGTTACATGGAAATCCAAGAATGTAGGCAAAGTGCCAAAAGGAACAAGTGGATTAAGAGTGGAAAAGAACAAGAAAGAAAATGCAATATAAAGTATGAAACTGATGTTTTTCTAACACAAGAAAGCACACCCTCAGCCAATTGGCAGATGACTCTAAGCTGAGTGGTGTGGTTGAAACACCTGAAGGATGGAATGCCATCCAGAGGGACCTGGACAAGCTCAAGAAGTGGCCCTTGGGAATCTCATGAGGCTTAACAAGAGCAAGTTCAAGGTACTGCACCTGGGTCACTGCAACCCCCAGTACCAACCCAGGCTGGGGGAAGTACAGATGAAGAGCAGCCCTGCCCAGAAGGACTTGGGGGTGCTGGTGGATGAGAGGCTGGACATGACCCAGCCATGTGCACTCACAGCCGAGAAAGCAAAATGTATCCTGGGCTGCATCCAAAGCAGCGTGGGCAGCAGGGGGAGGGAGGGGATTCTGCCCCTCTGCTCTGCTCTGCTCTGGTGAGACCCCACCTGCAGTGCTGCATCCAACTCTGGGGTCCTCTGCACAGGAAGGACAGGGACCTGTTGGAGTGACTCCAGGGGAAGCCACCAAGTTGATTAGAGGGATGGAGCATCTTGATTATGATGAAAAGCTGAGACAAATGGAGTTGTTCAGCCTGGAGAAGAGAAGGCTTTAAGAGACCTTATTAGGGCTTTCGGGTACCTGAAGGGAGCCTACAAGAAACATGGAGAGGGGCTTTTTACAAAGTCATGTGGTGACAGGACAAAGGGAAATGAATTTAAGCTGGGAGTAGGTTTAGATTGCATATTAGGATGAAATTCTTTACTGTGAGGGTGGTGAGGCACTGGGGGCCCAGGGAAGTTGTAGATGCCTCATCTCTGGAAGTGTTCAAGGCCAGGTTGAATGGGTCCCTGAGCAACCTAGTCTAGTGGCAGAGGGATTGGAACTAGACAATCTGCAAGGTCACTCCCAACCCAAATCATTCTATCATTCCATGATATTCAAAAAGGGGCCTTCTTTAATTCTGTTTGTAACTATGCTATCAGTAGTTCTACTCACTAAAAATTCTTATAAGTTTGTTTCATGTGTTTCTCATCTGGATAAAACAGATGAAACCAGTCACTTTATCTAGGATAAAGTGAAAGAAACTTGACATTTCTATATAAAAATAGTACCATTAATATTGTAAATGGAGTTGAACACACCAAACTAGAGAAAAAAAAAATCTTCTTATGATTATGTTGTCCAAATCATTCAAAAACCAAAGCAGATATGACAATGAAAGTTCAGACATTGTATTTGTACTTTCTCACACCACAAGTAATAATGCTGTATTGACCAACAGTAGAAAGTGTGGTAGTGAACTGCTGATGTGAGAAGTCTGAAACACTGTTCAGGAAAATACCTTTGTCTTGAAGATTTCAAAAGGCTTCCCCAGAGTACCTGATTCTGTACAGTATTTAAAGGCACTATCTGACCTAAAGTCTTTTAAGCTTGCACAGGGAAAGAAACAAGTGTTAATAATAGACATTCATCTGGGCCAATGCAGGTGCAATAAAATTGGCCATAGGATTGACAGAATGTCCTCTTCCATACCTTGTCTCCATGAAGTTGTGTATTTTACTTGGCAGCACTGTACCATGACCCTTTTTAGCCTACCTTATAAATCCATTCCTGCTTAACAAATCCTTTTTACTGCAGGGCTTGAGGCTCAAGGATTGAGGTTATAAACATTGAACATCAATAGCCCTGTATTTAGTCAAAAAGATTAATTCTATCTGAAAAAAACAAGGGGTGGGAGCTGCAAGGCAAAAGAAAGTGGATAGGAAAAATTGCCAAAAGTAAAGCTGTGGAGAGGTTTGGGTGCAATCTCTGGCTTTCCTAGACATCTCCAGTTTTTCAAACCACTCAAAGGAATGAAGACCTTTCAGAAAAGACTGAGATATCTTAAAATAAGCCTTTATGTGCATGCGACTGTTAAAGTTAAGTTTTGCAGTTTCTTTCTGCTCAAAGTAAACAGACCACTGCAAGGCAGTGGAATTATAACCCCCTGCAAAATAAAAGTGAAAGAAAGTTATTGTGATGTTTGGTCCTGAATCACCATCCAGAGGTAACCCAAAGCACAGCAAAGCACACCTCAATCTATTCTTATTTGATGGAAAAACAGCAGTGATTACCATTGCTCCTACTATCACTCAAGGTAATCTGTCATTCATATTCAAGAAAAAAAGTTAGCTGTATAATCTATTTACTAAATTAGTTGATATAAAAACTGCAATAAAACATATAAAGTTATTCCCAATGCCCCAGACTGACAGAACAGCAAAATATTTGGATATACTATTTTTCACTCGTTTCTGAGCTAACAGGTTCTTCTGATGAATCAAATTTTTTTTAACCACTTGTTCAGTAAAGCTCCTACAAACATCCTATATGAACTAAACAGATACTGGAAGGAGGAGGATGAATATATACTTATGTTTCTCATGCTTGTTTGGGTGGTATTTGTGCCTTTAAGTAAAAATACCTTCATATTATTCAGGCCATTGCAGTAATTTCAAAGAACTTCATATACTCTTTATGTTATTCTGAGTACTGAATTTTGGAATCTGACAACTAGGATCTCTACAGAACAAGTAAACTTTGTTTTCCTTCCCTAAGACTAGAGGTGCTGCATAGAGTCAATCCCAAAAATCCAGAAGAGTACCTTAGAAAATCATTGCTTAGAACATTCTAAGTAACTAACACATAGTATTAGTCCAATAACCTTGGAAAAATATCTTGGATTGATTTTAGTAACTATTGAAGGATGACAAAATGAAGATTTAACCTAGTGCCAGTGTAGAATATTTTTTATAGTTTGTAGAACATAAGAATGCTTCAAAAGCTCTTCACATAGTCATTTGGAAACAGCCATGCAAAAAGAAACACTAGGATTAAAAAGAAGATAGTTTTCCTGTTGCACTCATTTTTTTAAAGAAAAGCGGTAAGACTGAGCAGCTTCAAGAATAGAAGTTAAAAGAAAAATGTTATAATTTTATAACATTTCTCCGAGTTCTAAACTTTTTCAGAAAAATAGTCTTTCATAAAGTTCATCTGTAAAGATCCTTATAGATTAGTTGTTTTAACTGAGTTTTAATTAGGCTGCATGTATTATTGAAAATGTTTCCACTTTGATTACGTGTAGAGAAGTGTCTCTTTGCCCATGTAAAGAGATCAAATTGGCATTTGCTTCCTATCTCCTTCAGAGCATTCAGATAAGGATAATTGTGTTAGTTCCTGTCTAAACAATGTTTCAGACTAAAGCCCTAGGGCCAAAATACTAGGTCTTAATTGGCTGCACTACCTACTCCAGTCATGTAGACAAATTAAATTAATTACAATATTTTGAAAATGCTTCAACAACAACTTTTAATCACAAAACAGGGAAAAAGCCTCAGGAATTCCACAGAAACGTAAATATAAGCTGTCTTTGGAGAGCCCGCTATGGTACTTTGTATAAAATACTGCATTCGAAAATCAGAGGGGAGGTGAAAATAGTTCTGGTTTATTATTCCTGAATGATTTTGCCCTTAGAAATGCCAGTTTCATGCTGGTTTGAACATTAGATTTTTGCATTATGAGCACTGCAATGTCCTAATTTTTTCTACATCTCAACTAATTAGCCTATTCATGAGGCAAGTGTCTTGTGGTTATAGTAATCTGCACCTGCACACTTGACCATTCCTTTGACATCATAACTCTAAAATATGCAAAATAAATATGATTCACAATGGTGTCTACTTCCATGAACATAGGCTTTGCCAGACAAGTGGTATAGAAAGCCATAATTTTGATGTCAAAATCTGGAAAAGGGATATTTTCAGTTTTTCTTAGAAAACAATTCTCTAGGAGATATTTCTGAATATTATACCAGTAGATTGTACCTGTTCAAATTAATGTCCAGTTTTTAACTTGAAAATTCTTGATTCTTTTTATTGTTAAGCTGTTTTTATTAGGCATATAAAATATTTCAATTTTATGTTTAATATTTAATTGATTTTTAAAATTTACTTAGGAATGTGAGACAATTTGATCCTGATTTCTCATGGAAGTGAAATATGTGTAATCATCCTACATATATGTAAAATCTTGACTCTCAACATGTTTATTGGTGCATTCCAACCAAATGGGACAACTGGACAGAATCCTCATTGACAATAAAGCTACAAGTTTTGTAAAAGACGATGCGTGAAAACACTCATATGTCAGACAATTTACAAAGTGAATAAAACTTATATATTATCTAACACAAAAATCCACAACTGCCAGCTACAACTACGATATCATTAACATCAATGTCAATGAAACCCAAGACATGAGCCCAGAGGGAATATGTTTAATTTGTTCTTCAGCTCAGGGAAATTCTTGCTCTCATTTTGATACCTTGACAAATTAATACATGCATGAATTTTTAGTAACGCAAACTCACTACACTGTTGTTAAGAAGATGACAGGTGACTACCAGTCCTGAAAGTAATATGGTTTTTGTACAAGCAAACAAAAAATCAGTGTACAAAAACATATTCTGAGTTTGTTCTGTCCCAGAGAATTTCTCTATACTAGCTTGTAGAAAATATTGTGAAAAGTTCCAAAGTACAAAGAAAGAAGGTAAAAAAAAGCACAATAGCTCAAAAGGATTATGAAATTTGGTTATTGAGTCATAATAAAATAAGCATAAGTCCATAAGCATAATGGAAAAGCATTGAAAACCTGAGCTGCAGCCTTCTTACAGCACAACTGATCTAAAGGTTATCAAGCTACAAGACCCGCAGAGAAGGACATGTCTTAGAGGCGTGACAAGAAGAGAAGTGACTCCATGATCTTAATGGAGAACCCTGTTTTCATGAGCTAAGGCTGCTTTAAAAGACACAAGTATAGCAAAGTAGAGTGGTGGATTATGTCTTCTGATGAAGTTAACCAAAGTTAACCATAGTTAACCATAAACAAGCCTGGGAAAAAACTGTTCTGGATAAAAAAAAAAAAAAAAAGTGCATATGGAAGATTTAATATTTTTATTTTCTTTGCATTTTCTATTTTAAATCACATATGTAAGAAAGCATTATACAAAGAGCTTCAGGCAATTTATCAAGTGCATCACCTTCCCCTTTAGCTTAACCTATTCACTAGTGATAAGACCTAGTTTAGACTTTAGCAGTGTTCCATCATAATAATACTTATCTTACTGAAAAGAATTCACAGACATAGCTTAACGTTTATTGCTTGTATTTCCAGCACTAACTGCAATGGATGACTCCCAGTAGTGTCTCCCAGAAAGGTGCAACTAATCAGTTTTATAAAAATTACAATATATTTGTAATAGCTTTAAGAGGTAGGATTCTAATTCTACAGTTATCTCAGAATCAGAGAATATGCTGAGTTGGAAGGAACCCACAAGGATAATGAAGTCCAAGTCCTGGCCCTGGGCAGAACCATCCCCAAGAGTCACACCATGTGCCTGAGTGCATTGTCCAAATGGTTTTTAAACCCTGTCAGGCTGGTGCTGTGACCACTTCCCTGGGGACCCTGTTCCAGTGCCCAACCACCCTCTGGGTGAAAAACCTTTTTGTGATATCCAACCTAAATCTCCCCTGACTCAGCTTCATGCCATTACTTTGAGATCTGACACTGATTATAAGAGTGAAGAGATCAGTGTCTGCCCCTCTGCTTCCCCTCGTGAGGAACTTGTAACTGCAATGAGGTCTCCCCTCAGTCTCCTCTTCTCCAGGCTGAACAGACCAAGTGACCTCAGCTGCTCCTCACACAGCTTCCCCTCCAGGCCCTTCACCATCCTCATTGCCCTCCTTTGGATGCTCTCTAATAGTTTAATGTCTTTTTCATGTTGTGGCATCCAAAACTGCCCCCAGCACTCGAGGGGAAGCCGCCCCAGTGCAGAGCAGAGTGAGACAATCTCCTCGCTTGCCCAGCTGGTGATGCTGTGCCTGATGCCCCCCAGGACAGGGTTGGCCCTCCTGGCTGCCAGGGCACTGCTGACTCATAATTAACTTTCTATTGACCAGGACCCCCAGGTCCATTTCATAGTTCCACTCTCCAGCCTCTTGTTCCCCAGTCTATTGGGGCAGCAACCCCCAATCCAGGGTTGCTCATCCCAGGTGCAGAATCCAGCACTTTCTCTTGTTAATCTTCATATGGTTGGTGATTGCCCAGACCTTTAATTTGTTAAGGCAATTATTGTGGAAAGTGGAACTCAAGCTACTCTGACATGTAAAGAACTAATATTTCAGTCAGTGCATAATAATTTTTCAGTCTGGCAGAAATCTCAGGAGCTAACGAATCCAAATTCTCCAAAAGCACTCATAAAATTCATCTCACCCCCAGACTGATTGCAACAATGAATGCACAACAATGAAACTGTTGGGACTATTTCAGTCCTCTAGTTCCTTTTCTGAATATAGATAAGATTAATTAATTTAAATTAATAAAACAAAGATGGGCCCAAACTACTATCTTCTGACATTGTCATTTGCCAAAAATATATGACACGTAAATAACACAGTGAAAAGTATATGTCCTAGACTAAACTTCTGTGATCACTGGGGTTTTGGATGCGGACTTTAGCAGTTGAAAAAGCAGGCTGAAATTACTTATTTTGCTTGTGATGGTTATAGGCATTGAAAGACCTTTTTTAGTAAGTGTCCAAAAGTTGTAATTATACTTGAGAAGGATTCATGTCACCAAATTATACTTGTTTAAAAGTTAGACCTGTAGTCTAGGTAGCTGTCTATATTCTCTGAAATAAATCAAGAAAGGGAGATGTACTTTCCCTTCTTTTTCAAAACTGTCTTAACAGGACAGTTGCATTTCACTAATAAAGATGAGAACTTAAATTTTGGAGAGAAAAAGCTAAATGAGATAGATCTTACTTTATGTAGTCAAAATAGAAAGCATGGCTGTAAAAGAATCTTAGAATGAAACAAAGAAATTGAGGGTCCAGGGAAAAGTAAAAATTTCTCACTTGAGGAAAACCACCATATATTATATTGAGTAGAAAAACTGTGCCTTATGAAAAAGAAAAGAAATTATAGAAAAAAAAGGGTGTTTAAAGGACTGTATTTTACAGGTTCAGTTGCACTTTCAGTTTACTTTTTTACTAAAAAAAATTGAATTTATAGAAATATGTTAAACAATAAATTGGGGGGGTTTACTAAAGTCCTGGGAAGAGTTGAAAATTATAATTGAAAGGAAATATGACAATTGTATATAATGTAATAATATTTAACACAGACTATCAAAAAATCCCTTTTAAAGGTATTCATTACATGACAGTTACCAAATCATATAAAACGGATGCAATAGCTCCACATCCTAAAGGAATAACTGTAAAATAGATGATACTGTTTCTGATCCCACAGATAATTCTTCGTTTTCAAATAAAAAACACCTCAGTCAAGTCTGAGGGTTTTATTCTTCTCTCATGGTATTTGATTTAGAATTTGTTTTATGCCTCTTAAAAAATCAGTATCTAAGATCTTTTGACCACCTGAAAATGTTGGAATATATATTGTGAGAGGTAGATTTCCATCTTCCCGCCTGCAAATGAAACTTTGAAATGAAGAAACTTGAAGGTAAAAAAGCAAAGGCAACTAAATGAAACCCAGTAGTCTTGTTAAATCCTCATCATTTTTAATCCAGTCTTCTGATATTCAGATGCATTAGTCCTGATTCAAATGTATGTGCAACTGCAGCACCGAGCAGAATTTTTTCAAGTATAATCTTTTCCTACTTCTGTTATTAGGAGAATCAGAAATTCTAAAGGAATCCAATGGAAGAACAAAGAGGGGACTGGGAGAATGGGGAATCATTTATGTATTCCTGTTCCTTTAGTTGCTCAAACATCTTAGTCCAGGATTGAGAGTTTTGGAAAGGTCAGTTGTGAATCTCTTCAGGAAGCAAAGGAAGATAAATTGCCATTTTCTACATCCTGAATGCTCTACTAACCGAATGACAGAATACAATTGAAAAGATACCATCCCCATGGGTTTCAATATGAATGTTTGTGCAGATCTCAGTCTAGTATACTCATGTCTTCACTGATATAGGTTTTATAGGACCCACTAAGGATTGTGAGAAAAATTAAAAACAAAACAAAAAAAAAGAGAACTAGAATACAGAGCTGAAGACTCTTCTTAGATCCGTATTTAGTAACCATTTCATCCAAAATTTTGAAATTAAAAAAGTCAGTATTTGTTAGAGCTTACAGTGATACCACTCATATATATATAAGTGGAGTATGCAAAGTCTGGGCTTAGTTGCAAATATAAAATGCTATCTAGATGCTTAACTAACATTAATTCCTTTAAGAATATCATCCATAAGCAATAAAGAATGTATTTGTTTGGTAACAGAAAAATAGGAATAAAAAGATGTTTTTCTTATCTTTAACCTTTCAAAAGAGAACACAGCAAACATTAGCAACAAATAATGATGTAGTAGTCTCTGCTCATTTCGTTGTTCTAGTCATTAAAATCTGAAGATCTGCAAAAGCAGTTCTAGCCATGTGTGTGCTTCTAATTGAACAGAGGATATTCTTATAATATCTATCTTCCAATTTGCATGTCTAGGTAATGATGTCAGTTTTACACTGACAGTTAACAAGCATAATGTGGTGTTAATCGAATGACCTTTCAGCAATAAGTGATTGAAGAATTAACTTCTCCAACCTTAAATCACATTTTCACTGAATAAGTTAAGTAGAGAAATATCTTTCCAAAGTATCTGCAAGCACTGTAGCAGTACTGAGGATCAAAAGATCCAGCTAACTTGAGAACCAATTATTACTGTATTTTCTGGAATCACAAGGATATGAGAAGAAAGGAAGACTAATTACTCTACGAACATTTAAAAAAAGCCTAATACTCAAAAAGCAGAATAGCGTTACCAAAATGAACACACACATACATATGCATACAATCTGATAAATTTTTTTTTAACCTGAATTCTCACTTATTTTATTATAATGCATCATTGATACTTATTCATTTGCCCATAAAACATTGCTGTGAATCCATTTTATTTCAAATAAGTAAAGTTTTGGTTATATCTATTGCAATATTTTCAAAAAGTGGGCTCTCAAACAGATTAAAAAAAAAAAAAGAAATATAGAAGCGACAGCCAGGAGTAGCATATCTCAGTTTCACTAATGCTAATGCTAATGCCATTTCTTCCTAAACACAGTTTAGAACAGAAAGAAGCATGGAGCATAAGCCCTTCCCTCCTCTTTTTTACCCTCTTTTTCCTTGGTGAACATTCAAAGTGAAGTTCAGCTCACTTTGTTATCAGTTGCTTTCACACCTTACCTGCCTGGTGCTGACACCGCTCATTTCTGTTCTCCATGAAGCAATGACATCTGTAACAGATTACAACTGAAGTTTTCTTAAGAAATATCAGTAAAATATTGATCACAGACAGGCCCATTTTTTAGTAGGGTACTACTCAGCCTAAAGAGGAAAGTCAGATTATACCTATGAGAAGAAACTAATCTAATCATAAATGAAAATGCTGGATAAAGAAAAACACATTAATATTGTGTTTTCTCTCTGATAAAACTCCAGGCTTTAGCTAACAAGTGTAATTTTACTGTATACATATCAAAAAAACCAGTATACAAATTCTAGATTGATATAGAAAAATGATACATTCATAAAAAATCATTTGGCCTAAAATACTTTTTGTCTGATATGTATTGCAAAATATGAGTGAGATGCATCTTGCCAGATCATGCTCTTCAGTGTTCTCCAATGATTCCTTGGCAAGGGGTTGGAAAAATTTTACATGTTGATACTGTTTGACCTTTTTTATTCTTTCTGCTATCAGTTTCCAAAAATGTAAATACATATGTAATTGTGAAGAATTTCTGATTGTTAACAAGTTAGTATCTGATTCTGATCACTAAATATCAAGGAATACTATAGATGATGGTTTTGAGTATAGTGCCTCTATCTGCTTTTTTGGATAGCTGTAAAAATGCTCATGTACAGATAATGATAGCCATAGAATAGTTGCAAGGCACTTTATCCGAAAAAAAAAAATTAAGGTCCTAGGCATCATAATAGACATGATGTCAATCATTAAAACATGCATCACCAAATCCCTCCATTGCAGAAAGCTGTCGCAGATTGCAGTACAGAGTAATTACTTCTTGGAGTTGTAATGACTAATAAAGTGTATTAATTATGAATACAGGTATTATAACACCTCTTTGCTTCTTGTTTATCAAGGTTATCTTATATCTTTGGAGATGCTATGAAGAAAATGAGGAACTAGTAATTGAAAAAAATAATTTCTCAACACTTGCCATAGACTTTAAATGTCGTATCAGTAGCTATAGGCAATGAACTTCAAGAAACATTGTCACTCTACTTTTCTCTCATTATGAAACTGTAGTAGGACACACTATACTCTCAGCAACTGTTTCCATCTCTGGACCATTCTCTTCATTCTTGTTCACCATTAGCAATGGAAGTTTATAATTAAGGATGTTCTATTCAAGGTCCTTTCTGCATATCAGAAATCCCAAAGCATAATTAATTGGAATGAACAGAGCATCTGGTTGCTTGTGATCTTATAGCTTCAATGTATATGATATTTAATTAAAATAAATGCCCTCCCTCCTTCTCTCATAGGGGAATTAGCTCATTAAAATTTTCAAGAGTGAGAATCAGTCCTCCAGCAAATATTAACATTTGGGAAGGAGCAGAAGACTGAGTCGATAAAGCATTCTGTCTTCTATGTTACACATTTTTCCCCTGGTGCTGGATGACACTGCTACTACTGCTCATTCATCTTAACCTTGAGGTATGAATCTTTGATGTTCTCTCAAAACTGAGTTGGTTTACAACACTTTTTTTAAAAAAAAACCTTGTTTCATGGGTCTTTTTGAATTCTCCAGGTAAGCACACAGAGAACTACACAATTATGCCAAAGTTAATTAGTTATTATGCATCTAATTAGAAAATATTCATAAACTAGACAATCTTCCTCTGTCTTATGGCCATGACTTACTCATTAGGTTCTTAAGTATCCCCTACTCTTCTCCATCTAGGCAGAGACACTCTTTCTCATTCGGGGAGCCTGCATACACATAGCCCAGCTACATGTGGATGAGGGTAAGGTTGTGGATGGAATGTACCTGGACTTTACTAAAGACTTTGAGGCCATTTCCCACAGAATTCTCCTGGAGAAACTGGTTGGCCATGGTTTGAATGGGTGTACTGCAAGGTGGGTAAAAAGATTGTGTAGATGGCCAGGCCCAGAGAGTGGTGGTGTTAAAAGGGCTGTATAGTTACAGGCTGCCCAGGAAAGTTGTTGCATTACCATTTTTGGAGGTATTTAAAAGACATGTAGATGTGGCATTTGGGGATGTGATTTAGTGGATTTGGCGGTGCTGGGTAAACAGTTGAATTCAATGATCTTAAAGGTCTTTTAGAACGTAAATGATCCTATCATTCAATGTGATATGAGTTCTCTGAATTCTTACTAATGCGCGTGGATTTTACACATCTGGGTGGGGGTGGATCAGACCATAATTCTGTTGAATACCTTGCTGTTCATGGGAATTATACATGCATTTTTATGCTGCTTTTGCTTTTGCAGCTGACATCCAAAGTGTCCTTTTCCTTTGTTCAGGAATGCTAGGACTCTTGTGTATTAGTCAGTACCTGAGATCTGAGGAACTGAGGTGTTCTTGTCCCTACAGACTCAACTATAAGATGATCCTGCAGATTTGACATTGAGGGGTAGATGTGGGAGCAGATGGTCATATCTGCAAGCCTATTTCTCAGATTTCATCTGGTATGGTCCAGGTAGTCAAATATAATACCCTGCATCCAGCTTGCTGTCATTTGAAACACTGGAGAGTTAAACAACTGACCTGCCACACTTTCTGCTTCCATCTCACTGAGCCATGAATTAAACAGACAAACATAAGATCAGTTTGACTTTACTGATATCAATAAACCTGAAACTGATGCTCAGATAGAAGAGATCTAATACAATATAAAGTGCAATGATGTCAAAAGCTTTGCTCACATTTGATTGCACTGATATGAACATGGCAGGGACTCTGTCATTTTCCCTCAGATTTGATACAATAAGTAAAGCACTTCATAGTTGCACATTTTTATTTTCCCCAAGGTTCCCATGAAATATTAAGTGTCAGGAGTTGCTGAATCTGATACCCTCACAGAGGCAGGACTGCCACAACCTGACACCCCAAGGTCCAGCCAGTAGTAGAGCTGAGCAAGAATTCCAATAAGCACTCATGCACAAACAACATAAACAGCACGGGTGCACATGGCCAACAGGATCAACGCAGACACTCTCAGCACCTGGGCTAATGTGAACAACACCAACAGCATCATCCTGGCCCCCTCTCTGGCGGCTCATGATAAGACTCACTAGTGGGAAACATACACAACTATATAATACAGATACCTCGGCTAACTGACCATAGGCACTCAGTCTTACTGAATAACTGATCATTGGATTCTCTCACCTTTGGCTGCTCCACACAGGGTAACACACATGCAAACAGTTTTCTCAGGCTTGGGCCTCCTGGTCCGTCCAGCAGACAACCACAGACCACAGCCTATAGCACTTTTTTCCTAGGATTTGGGAACCTTGTGTTCTATCAGAGCAAACTTGAAAACCCACCTCTCCACAAAGTTGTTTGGTAACATCTCTATCCATACCTCCGTTTGAAAACATTTCATATTGTATAGAAATTTAAAACATTTATTTGAACAGTTATTCATTATCAGTATCTACAGCTGGGTCACTTCTTCTCACTTTTCCAATACATATGATGCCTTTTTTCCATCCTGTCCACCTACCCTATCTATCTAGGTACCTGACTTGAGCTATAATTTCCAGTAAGCAGTAGCACCTTAAAAATTAAGTGATCTTAGCTATGCATTGCTGCATTACTTGCCGTTTATGAACTGGCTCTTAAGTTATGAAGAGAGAATGAGGAATATAATAATGAAGTAATGAAGGAGTCCTGGTCAGAGCTAATATAAAAGTCATATCAGCTAGGGCTTTTGTTGAGTGGTGATAACCAGTTATAAAAAAAAATCACCCAAAACTTAATGCACCCATTTTCTGAGATTTCAACAGTACAGTAAATTTATGTGGTACAGTTCTCTGATTTTCTCTGCTCTGTCACAGCACCAGTCAGGAATGGCATTAAGAATAAAGAGTCAAAAACAATTTAAACAGTATTTTAAAATTGAATAGAGTCTAAGTGAGGTGTGAATCATGACATTTTTGTGGTTCTGTTTCAGTGCACATGGTTGTATATAGACTTATGTACATGCATATGTACTCTCAGGTGCTGGAATACATACAAATAAATTAAAAATGTACTTACTTTATAAAATCTACTTACATATAAATATCTACATCTAAACACAAAGATTTTGGTGACAAGTATGGCTATTTTGACTTTTCCAATCAGTAAACTGAGTTTGCTGTCTTTTGGGACCTGTAGGTCAATTTAAATACTGATCAAGAATCTATCAACCATGCACACAGCTGCTGTAACTTTGCCTTCCATTCTCTGTCATGAAGCGCTGAGAATTACTTTAGTAATACTTTAAGGAAGTTTCACAAGGAAATCTTTACTTCTGCCTAGGCATGCATCTTTAAAGAAAGATAAGAAAGGACTGCAAGGAGTAGCTGTTGTTCCAAAATATTCCCAAAACAATATTAGAGAGCAATAGGCAGAGATTTTTTTTCTAGGGTTTCAATCATTTTGCATTTACTGTGTCTACAGGTGTCCCATCAAAGCAAAACCACACTGAAGATTGAATTCTGACTAATATTTACTTCCAATATTTCAACATAGTTCATAGGGAAAAAACCCCACTATTATTCAGTTGAACTTAATCCATTTCAGACCAAATCTTTGGCCTTTTTGGGTAAATTCAACACCCCATTTTTAACTGAAACTATCTCTCTGGTTTATAGTGACTTATGGATTAATATTTTTATAGTGATTTACAGATGAATATTTCCTTATATCATTAACTGTTGCACCAAAGCTTGAAAACTCAGTCTTGCTAGTCATTATTATTGCTAAGTGCAATAATATGCTGAATGAAACTTACTCTAGATAAATGTTTTGTCATTTTTTTTTCAGTAAGAGTTGAACAGAGAAAACTAAGTTTCTTCTTCACAGCCATGTGAATACTTCTACTGGAAAAGCAGGGCTTCAACTAGATGAAGGGCCCTAGCATCTCTTGGCAAGCCCTAGAGTGCCGGTTACCCAGCTTTTCACACTGGGAATGTGCCTGGGGCAACCCATCATTCCTTTACAACCTGTTGACAAAGGTAGAAAGGCTGAAGGAGCACATCAACATGTTCCCAAGTCTCCCTACAACGCTGGCAGCATGGTCCCACGCACATTCTCATTCCCACAAATGTAAGTGTATCACACTTCACCCAGTATACTGTAATTAGTAGATAGCATAAAAATGTCTAGGATTCTAGTTATGTACTCTCACATGCTTTAATATATACATGTATATTGTTAGCATCCTAGACTTTTTCCTTCATTGCAAGCCAGATACTCTAAATTAGTTATTAAAAAAAGCAATTTGTGATGTTACACTCTCTGAAGAAAGTTTTTCAGCACTACTTTCTCTCTAGAGCTAAAACTACTTTGAGCAGGTAAACTGCTGGCATTCCTATAGCCTCTACTTTGCTTTAAAAATTCTCAGTTAAGAGCCAAGGTGATATGTTCTGAGTATAATATTAGTTTCCTTCTCTCACTAATCATATTGTCCCACTAAATATGTATGCTCATTCAATTAAACATGCAAATACAGTAGTCCTGGGTGTTTTGTTTGGTGTTTTTATTACATTTTGATTCTACTAATTATAGACTACAGGGTAAGAATATTTGTAACATGTGAATAACTGTTGCAGACACGGAATAATAAGTTCACCTGCAGAGTAGATTACTACTTCTTGCTTGCTAAGCAAGTAATATATTATGTAGATCCATATCTGCATATTTTGCAGATGTAGAATAGGTCTTTTTCTTCCCAAAGACAAAACAGTATCTTGGCATGTCATTCCTTATTTAAATTGAATTTTTCTAGCCACCTTTCCTCCAAGGCAAGTTCATGTCTGTAAAATGGCCATCATCTTCATTACAACGTTTCCCAGAGTGTAAAACGTTTCCCAAGCCCCCCAGAATATGCTTTTCTGTTATCAAAATCCTAGGTGATAGCATCATTTTTACAGTATCAGCATTAAGTGCTTTGGTACATTCATAGTGCTGAAAAACTGATTTAAAAACGGTCATGTAAGATTCATATTATCAAGGACATTTTGAACAGTCCAAAAACCTTCTCTCTTCTAAATTATATATATAGGCTGTAAAATTGATTGAACAGATACAGTTACACCTTTCCAGTTTATGTTTTCAAAGGCACAGAACTGCTGTGGGCAAGTTTGTGGGTGAATTTTGTACTAAGAAACACAAGAAAAAGTATGAGAAAGAAACTGCCTCTGAAACACAAATCGAATGATCAAATACTGTACAGATACAATCTGAAACCCTATGCACTCTGCATGGTGCTATTACTCTAGAAGTAAAAGTGGAGTCTTGAGATTGAATTCTGGTACTGTCCTGAAAGCTTTTGACTGAAAGGTGTGACAAAAGCTCTGTTATTTTTCTTGATTATTAAGCTTACAAAAAAAAGCCAAGGATGCATTTCCATCTTCCATCTGAATTTAAATTCAAATGAAAGAGTTAAAAACTCTCATTTTCAAACCTTATGCAGGGATTTCCTGGGAGACCAAACAAAGGGAAGGGATTTTAGGCCACGTGTCCTCTCTGACAAGACTGAAGGGTAATACTGCATGTTATAGGACACTCTACCCTCAGCATCACCTACAGACAGTACTTGGAAGTTAATATTATGACCAATTAAGGAAAATTATTACAAATGATAGGACATATGGCTCTGGCAGACATCTGGTTAGAATGCATGATTGGTCACAGAGCAACATGGAGTTAGCTAGAGAATTAATTCCAGTTAGGTATATTCTTATAACTCTACTGATTTTCCATTCAAGGTCTTACAGCTTGTACAAGATTTATCAGACATACAATAACAATTACCAAAGTATTAGGAAAGAGTAAATTCAGATCTTCACACTATGGTAGATCTGCTGTAACAGTAGGAGAGCTCTTGGTAGAAACAATTACTAGTGAAAGTGTTTCTTTTGTTGTAAGTATAGTTACTAATTCTGTCCCCTAGTCAGTTTGCTACTGCTTCCTAGATATTACATCCTTCGTATAATTCAAGAACCAAGCATCACCAGAAAATCAACCAGAACTAACTTTTTTTCAAAGGAAATCTTTGAATCTCAGAGGAAAAAAAAAACGAGGAAAAAGGAAATCTCTTTTGGCCTATCACTGAGAAAAAAGCCACAGGTTCTGCTCTGCTATCATAATAATCTGAGAAACACTATCAGAATAATCTTTGTAGGATCTTTGCCATGGAAAGTCCTTTTTCTTTTTCTCTATGAAGGACTTCTACCAGCAGATTTTCTCTTGTCATTTATTGCATTCCAGTGTTAATTGCATGATACTATATTCCATAGTTAATATTACTATCAAGCATGGGCTTGGTGCTGCTGCAATTATAGACAGTATTAAAACAGTTAATTTGTTGGGTGAACTGCTTAACTATGGAAAGTTCTTAGTACTTCAGAGAATTGCTTCATATATCCATGTCCTTATGGCAAATTAGAATGCTTTTTTTGTCTAGTACAGACTAATAGAGTCTTAAAGCATTGGTATGTGTTGTTGTCGATCGCTTGGTTCGTTTAAGACCCTGAACCCTCTACCTGAGACTCGGTCCTCCAAGTGCCTGGGACTCCCTCACGGAGTGACCCAAAGGGCACGTGTGGATATCTCACACTGAGAGGAAGCCGATCTGGAGAGTATCCAAAAGGTATAGTGACGGAAGAAGTGAAGAGAGGCGAGAGGGGGCTTCCTCTAAGATCTCCTTTATTGGGGAAAGGAGCAGGGATCTGGGCGGGAGAGCAACAGAGGAAGGAATCCCCCGAACTGAGGGCGCGCAGGCCCTTATAAGGGAAGGGAAAACTGGGAGGAGCTGGGGAAAACAACCAATAGGATACCCGGGTAGGGGAGGGGATAAATCTGAGGGTCCAACCGAAATTTTTGATGGGAGGGTACAATCATACAGAACCAATGAATAACCTGACAGAACAGAACTTTCCAGATGCTCATTAACTAAGCAATGATCCTCTTATTAAACATGAAGCAACTAAACCAATAGGCAACTTAGGAACCTAGACGGTTCTGGAAGGGTGGGCAAGTCCTTGCCCCAGGGTACGCCTCCCTACACCGAGGTCTCCTCCCCCGGGCCCGCCTCCAGGGTGGAACTATCGTCCTCGAAGGAGGAGTCTGAGTAAATGACGGGCGCTAATTCCAGGGGCGGGACTCCCACTGGTATGTTTTGGAAGGTACCACTTGCATTACAGAGAAACTTAAAACCAGTTTCATTAAATCAGATTAAAGGCCTATCAGACATAATATCCATTCTTTGATCACAGCAAATAGCAGAAACTCGCAGAAGGCATTAGGAACTGAGCAGGTAGGTAGCAATGCCAGCTCTCTGGTGAGAACAGCATCCTGGGTTACATCCATCTGCAGTTCAAAGATTCCATAAATCACAGGTCATATTTTGTAATTAGAGATCGGTTGTGGATCTTCTTCAGCAAACTTCAACTGATTTTTGAAGTCTTGAAAACTTGTAGCATTCAAAACATCCTTCAGAAAGGATTTCCTCGCCTTACCTACATGGAGAGACAAAAACCTGTTTTATTTTGCTTGTTTTGAATTTATCTCCTGCTAGTTTTGTTTTAGGTTTTTTATCTTTATTGCTCTTAAATAAATGAGACACTCTCATGTTCACATGAAACTATTAAACATATATTTTTGACTGTACTAGAAGCAGGATCACAGCTTCACACCCATGGTGTGTATAAGCACAAATATATGCTTTTTTGCAACATGGCTTAGACTCATAAATAATCATTTAGCTACAAAGCACTGCAAGAAACATGTACATTATTTGATGGTAAATCAATATTAAATCTTTATATCTTTGATGCCATTAAAGAGCTATCTTATTGTTTCCCAATTTCATACTTCAACTATCAGGACTTCTCTTTTCTTACCTACTGTTCTTACTTCACTGTAGCCAGTTGATGGATTTGCTGTCCTTTCTTCTGATGATAATGCCATCTACTGATGTTGGCATTGCTTTTGCTAAGGAGATTAATATACATGAGGCTCTGTGGTTTGTCTTTGCACTATGAAATTACTGAAATAGCCATCCATCACTGATAGATGTCTAATGTGCTCTATGAAGCTTACTTTGGATATACCAATGTCTCAGTTATGCTACAGAGGCAGTTAAATGATACACAGCATCTTTTAGGAACTGCACTGCAGTATTAATTTCTGATTAACTGTGGACAGTTCTGTCTCTCTGCTTCAAAAATTGATTCTAATCAATGAAAATAGTCCCCTGCCATTCCCAGAAACATGTGAATCATCAGCATATGCCTTTTGTCCAAGAGTCTCCCTTTTAAAGTAATAAAGGAAATGTGAAGATAGTTGTACAGTGTTCTTATGCAGCAATGTTTTCCATATTGGGTTTATTAAGCCCTCTTTAGTGCAGGACCTGTTTCTGCTGAAACTGCTTGCTGGGTGAAGTTTGTTTTTGTTTTGTTTGGGTTTTTTGGTGTGGTTTTTTTTGTTTGTTTGTTTGTCTGTAGGTTTTTTTGGGTTTTTTTGTTTGTTTCCAGACACTAGCAGGGTTCCCCAGGGCTTAGTATGTGGGCCAGTCCTGTTCAGTATCTTTATGGATGACACGATCAAGTGCACCCCCAGTAAGTTCACAGACAGCAGGAAGTTGTGTGGGAGTGTTGATCTACTGGAGGGTAGGAAGGCTTTGCAAAAAGATCTGCACAGATTGAATCCATGGGCTGAGGCCAACAGCATGAGGTTCAATACTTGCTGTCTCTGGTCCTCAGCTTCTTAGAAAGAAAAACTGGAGTGTAGCAGGAAACACAAGACAGGTGTTTTTATTTTCCTGCAAACATGCCATAGGCCTCTTAATGTAATGAATAAATGACTAGCTCACATACTGTACATCTGAAGAGCAGGGAAATGCAGTCACTGGGAGGAGGATGACCAGCTGTTTTCTGCTTGTAGCAGCCAGCTACTCAGACAAATTAGAGTCCACTTTATATTCAAAAGAACACATTCAGAGCTTGATCTATGTACACATTGCCAGTAGTTCTGGCAATGAGCTTTATTATCTCAGAACACTGGGAAAAATACTGTGTCTCTGACAGACAAAGTACTCCTGATGGTATAGAACAGTACTGTCACTGCCCAGTGCAAAAAGCATCAAGAAAAGCATCCTTATGCCTCATGCCATGCAGGACACAGTTTGAATAGGACAGAAGATCTCTGTGCACTCTATTTACTTGGTCCTCCATATAGTGTCAGTAATCTGCTGCATTTAGTTGCCACAAAATCTATCTCAATAAAGTTAAATTAAAAATCTCACTGAGAATCCATGATTTCTAATTCTGTCAATTACTAAGTATTTCAATGAGCTTACCTGTGTATGCAAACTGTATTTTCACAACTAGAGCCTAACTATATTTTGTTGAAACATATTTTAAATTAATTTTTGTCCATTTTACGGTTTTTATTATTTTATTTTGTTAGTCTGTATTTTTGTCCAGGGAAATCTGACAGGTTTCTCACACTGTTTTTTTCAGATGCATGACAGTGCAAAAGCACCACAGATGTCAGAATGGTGTCATTATGGAAACAAATTCTACATCTCCAGTGGAAATGCCCCTGACATATTTTTTGCTCAAAACTACTGCCTGCTGTCTGCTCCAGCTTGTCCTGAATAATCTCTTAAATTTCCACTGTGTGTGAGATAGCTTTATGTCTTCACAAATCAGTGTGCTGAGATTCAGTACATTTTACTCTGGGCACATTTATCTTATAACAACAAGTTCCTGTTGTGAAGCAGAACTAAGGGAAACCATTTGTCTGTGTGCAGTTAAGACCTTGAATACAGACTGCACCACTCTCAGAGCCCTTACGTGTTGGTGAGCAAAACCCCTGCTTCACAAACTGTGACTTCTCTTTTTACAGTGTAATTTGGGAAAAAAATGTTGGTGAGTCGTTGCTTAATTTATTGTACTTATTAAATTCCACCACCAGCTGCCAAATAATTTGTAGAGATGTATTATCTTTTTGTGAATGTGCCCTAAGAGAGAGACAAATGTAGAAAGACTGTTTGTTAAGTGTATGACAAAGAAAAACAAACATTGTCTTCTGGAAAGCAATTAAAATAGATCATCTCTCTTGGGTAAAGATTAATTAGTTGAGAAGTAAAAGTAGCATTTTTATTTAACCTCAGGAAAAAAAATCATTAATTAATACAATACTCTCAGTACAATACTAATCAATTGAATGTTTAATTACATAAGTTCAGCATAGCTCAATTCAAAGTCTGGCTTTACCTTCAATATTCAGATTGTCCTCCAGGTTTGCCTTTCAAACAGCTGCAAACATCTCTATGCCCACAGTTTTGATTTAGATCCCTCTCGATTTCAGCTTCTTGACTCAGAACTGGGGTGCTTCACGTCTGATTCAGGGACCTGTATTTATCTCACTGATTCAGTCTTGGCACTTGGCACATGGATGGGAATCCATAGGTATTTCTCTGTCTAATTCCACTGTGTTTTATTAGACATCCCATAATACATGCCAGGGTGACTAAAACTTCAACTATTGAGGATAAAGAAATGGTGGTAATGTACTTTGTAGAACACTACAAGAGTAGTCACTGACAGTAGAGGAGCTCTGAGCTTCTTTTCTTTTTTTAGGGTTATTTCACATAAAGTAGGCCAATGTGTTTGTAGTAGCAGTTTGCAAAGATTGAGAAGTCTTCTATGGTGAAACTCAACTAGTATTTGGAGGGATGATGGGATATGTTGAATTCTTTTGAGTGCAAATTCAGAAACTTGCTAGTTTAAATAAATAGCATAAGTTAAAAAGCAGAATGGATGTGGATGTGAATGTGGAACAAATTAAACCAATACATCTGATAGCCAAAAAAAAAAAAAAAATTAAATGAGGCTTACATGAAATGCATCTCCAGCAGAGCTACTTGGATGAATAGTTTTGCAGCACAATTTCCAAGCACAGTCACTCCTTTCTAGGAGAATATAAGAATGACTTTTTGTTTCTGTTTCCTGGAAGAAGTTGGTGCTCAATATTCTAAATTCAGATGCAAAAATCTCCTTCAGAGAGAATACCAACTGGCATCACAGAAGGTGAATATTGACAGTAAAAACCTGAACTCAATTAGAATCTGATATGCTATTAGTTCAGGAGTTGGACTTGATGATCCTTGTGGATCCCTTCCAACTCAGGGTATTCTATGATTCTATGAAAAATCACTTTGTATAAAGGAAAAATAATATTTTTTTGGCTTTTAGATACAGAATGCCTGAAGAAAGTGTATGCAGACTGTTAAATTAAAAGTTACTGAAATTGACAAATTTATTTAAAAATTGTACAGTATTATTAATCATAAATATCCAAATACCCTTCATGTGGCACTTAAATCTCATTATTTTGTGTTAGAAGGCAATAGTACTTTTGTAGTTCCACTGCTGTAATAATGCTTATATTACTAACAAAGATCTTTGCTTTTCAGGGAAATATCACCTGTATTTGTATGAAATATATTTCATTACATATATATGATGATTTTAAATATCTAATTAGAAAGTTAAAGCTAGACCAGAGCAACTCTATTACTTTGTATTTCTTTTAATGAAATTTTTTTCTCCTCATATTCCATTTCCATGGAGCCCAAATATAATGAGGGTGGTAAGAAGGCTTATTATTCTCAACATCTCAGTAATTACTTATCATAAGTTTGTTAGTGATGATTCGGAATTCATCTCATTATTTTGAATCAGTAATGTAATTAGTGTCAATATGATTTCTGGCAGGTGAACTCCAGGTTAGCAAAACCTTAACAGTTTTTTTTTTCTTTAATAGCTTAATATTCTCCTCCTTGTATTTCTTTACATTTATGTTTTCTTTTTTATTTACTTGACTGACCACTACAAAAATTGAGAAAGATCCATTTAGATATCTGATTTTCTTAATATGGAAAAATTCCTGTGACAACAATAACTTTGTCAATGACCCATTGAAAATGAGCCCATTAATGACCTCTTGTGAAAAAAACTTTTTTAGCTGTAATATTTTCATGTAAAAAGTTTTAAAACAACACTTTTTTTATTTGGTTGGGATTTTTTAATCTTAAGCCAAAAATAGATGCTGTTTCACAATTAGGTTATGGTGCTAAAAAAAAAGAGGCTGGTTCTCCCACTTGATATCCAGTGCAGGTAATTTCACAGAATTTTACAGAATAGCTAAGGTTGGAAGGGACTGCTGGAAGTCATCTAGACCAAGCTCCCTGCTCAGTGTTCACTAGACCACATTATTTAGGATTGCCTTCCAAGTAAAAAGGAGACAAATGCTACACTAGCCAAATTAGGAAGCAATGAATCAATCCTCTGAATTTCTAAAGTATTGCATCATTATTTTTCTCACGAGGTACCTTTTCCCTTCCTGCAGTGAACCATGGAATGAAGGAATACATTAAGAAAAAATCCACTGTCAATCATAGGGGAGCATCATATCTCAGTAATTTGGATATAACTGGACTACGCTGTAGATTTTCTTTGCACATGTAGCCCGTGTCTGCACTGATGAGGTTAATAGTGCCACGGAACAGATAAAAGGGCCCATGGCATGATTTTTGGCTTGCCCAATTGGCCTGGTCCCAACTTTCCTGCAAGGTGAAGGAGTTAGCCCTGTCAATGGACTTTCCCAGTGGTCAGTGTGGGTGAGACTGATCTGTCATGGGGTTAAAAGGGAGCTCAATACGGTGGATGCTGCTGCTGGGTGAAAGGTGGTCTCAGTGTCAGATAACACTCATCTCAGTTAAAGCACCACTAAGCTTGAGAAGAAATCTTATTTTCCTAATTAATTTAATCTTAAATTCATCAGGATGCTTAGACAGCAAAGAAGTTCTTGTTCTTTGTCCCGCTCTAATTTTAGTAGCCTGTATTACATCCTCTTAATTTTTCTCCTCCAAAGCCAACCAAGCTTTCAAAGGTTGTTTTTTACTCATTGCTATAAAATAAATTAGAAAGTGTCAGTATAATTTCTTCTTCATGTGATGTGAATACCAAAGACTGAAAGATATCCTGGTTATATCACAATGTTTGCCTGGCATAAATGAGTAAGTTCTTCTCTATGTAACATACTCAGTCTGACTTTATTCTCACACCAAATCAATGGAGGACAAATCCTTTGGGACGTATGCAGGCAAAACCTCTTGCTTTCATGTTGTTGTGACTCACTGCAGTTACACCATTCTACAGGGTGAAAACTGCTAAAAATTTTTTTTTTGTTCAGGGGAGTGTTGGAGGGCTGGGGTGCATGGATTTGCTTGGTTTTTAATAGCCACGTGTTTAGATGGAAAAAAAATAATTTGCTTTGATTGTCTTCTGTATTTATTAGTGTTTCTTTTCAGATGTTAATGCAATAATAATATTTTAAATATATATATGATCTGGACATTTATTGTTAATACAGATACTCCGGAAAAGAATATTTGTCTAACTGGCCAGCATCGAATTGTAAGATATGTATTTATTTTTTCTGCATTATAGGAGAGAAGTCTTTCAAAGCACTAATGTAAATGTTATGTATTGTAACCAGTGTAGGGTGACAAGAAAGGGACAAGAACAGGACATAAAGGGGAAGGATGTTGGAGATCAACTGCCTCAAGCATTGGTTGACTACATCCTTTGGTCTGTCTAAATAAGGGTTCATTACTAAGTTTTGTTTTCACTTTTAAAATATATAAAGACCGTAAATGTTGCATAAGCTCCCCATCTCTTGTAGAGGTGAATGTCAGGTCTATCTTCACGCTTTTTCTGTGCAAGTTTCTATTACCCACATATTGTGTTATTGAGGCTTCATTTTTTTTCTCCCTAAAACAATACTGATTTCCTATGGCTAAGTTCTTCATGGCATATTACACCTCAAAATTTGGATAATGTAATAGTCAGGAACAACAATCTGGCATTTTTACTGTCTCTAAAATAAAATTATATAGTCCATAGCAAAAAAAAAAAAAAATAAAACCCAATAAAACAAATTATATGTGGACCCAAACAAACAGAATTATTAACTGAGAACACGGACAAAGAGCAAGATGAACTGAGAAAAAGTCCTTCAACAACCTAAAGAGGGAGGAGGAATAAAGACAATCCCTTCAACCATAGAAAATTGCCCCAACACAGTCCAATTTTTCTCATTTTAACTGTAGGATTTTGTCACTAAGATTTCCCAGGATTTAAGATAATACAGATCTTAGCCTTAACAAAAAGGAGGCTACAACTGCTTCCTTTGCTGGAAGCGCAAAATAATCCTCTAACTACTTTTGTCTAAAGATTGAATGACACCTTCAACTACAGTATCAGCAGTGTAAAACTGAACGAACAGCTATTACACACTATTGTTCCAGTAATGAATGCATTAGTGTCCCTAAGGGTGTATTTATGGGGATAGGCCAAATGATTCCAGAGGAGCTATAACTGTCTTTTAAATCAATGATGCCTGCACTGAGGAGTCCCTAAGCTCTCATTGACACTGTCATGCCAAACAGCTCCCTTGACACCTGCACTGAGGGAGATATTCCATTTTCAATGGTAGACAGGGAACCTGGCCACAGCAACCTGGCTACAGCACTGCCTGTGTTGAGTTGCAATCACCCCGATATTACCACTGAATGAAAAATTCTACCAGCAAGTGTAGATTCTGAAAAACTTATCTAACATTCAGTGTCTGCTTTGCAGTGTGATTAAAGGGAGTAAAAACACTAACAAAAAATCCTGGGATTTTTAATTAAGTAACATTTTAAAGATATGCTCCTCATAAATAAGAGAAAAAGGATACTAATTAATTTTTAATCTACCTTTTAAAACAGGTAGAACAACTAGAATTTTGCATTCTTGGAGCAAGAAGTTCTGTCTATTCCCCCTGCTCTGAACTAGCTTAAAGGAGCTAAAACACATGCACATGGCACATACATAGGAATTTTTCGCCAAAAGACAAAGGCAGAAGAAACTAGGTAAACACATGTCTCCTAATGGAACAAACATACTTTCTTTGATAAGATATGAAAATTGTTAAAAAGCACATTTACACATAGGCATAAATAAAAATCCAGGAGCCTTATGTATAAAACTGCTTTGTGTACATTTCTAAGCTATGCATATATATTTCAGTATTAGCAATGCAATTTTCAACACTACTTGTACATCTTAGCAGCAAAAGCTGCCATTAATCACATTCTTCAGGAGTTACTCAAGTCCTAATGTAGGAATATTGTACAGCTATAGCTGTGACAAGAGTGGGAAAAAACTGTAGTTACCCATTTTACTTACATTTTTTATTAAATAAGTGTTTTTACTTGCTTGGAGACAGTCTGTAGTTCTGCATATCAAAACAGGTGCCTTGTCTAGAGCAGGAGATTGACACCTCACTGAAGAGTTGTCACTGAGCCACCGTGGAGATCCCACTGACTTTGACTGCCCTGGAAGCTGCTGCTAGCCCTGGGGAAGAGAGTTTGGCTTGTACAAGAAAAGGCATGACAAGGACATCGGGAATAGGAACGCACCTGTTAAGAACATGACATACTGGAGAGACAAAAATTGCACTGTTAAGTGAAGGTATCTGCTCTGTACACACAGTCTTGGATATCTCAGGTCTTCATTATATTCAAAGGTCAGTTAATATCTGCAAAGTTTCAAGTGAAAGTAAAATATTTGGTTGGGCTTTTATTATGTAATTCTTTTTTATATTTCCTTGAAGAATTTAAACTAGAAGTACCCAATGCCCAATGTCCCCATACAGCACTCAGGTGTGCCATACTGCTTCAGGTGTCTCCAACAGCCAAATATTACTTTCTTTGCTAAACCAGTCAGATATAATGCCAAGTCTGGAAGTATGTCCTGGAGCCCTCAGGCTAAAAAGAAATGAATAAATTCTACTTTTGTCTCATTTGTGTGGTAATTCCTGGGATTTGCAATCAGTTGTGCTGCACCAGACTGCAACATCTCATGATTTCTTCCACACAGTTGTTAGTTTTATGCTATCAGGTTTTCAAGAATCAGCAACCTAACAGAAGGATAGTATTAGCTGGACCCTATCTTTTAGTAACAAGAGTGGCCATGGTTTTGTTAAATCGGTTAATTTAGTTCAAGGGAACTGACAGTGTTATACCAGGGTGCTATGCCAAATTACACTAAATGAAATTTTGTCTCATCATGTCTTCATGATTTTGTGATACAATCAATAAATCAAGTGCATGGGGGTTTTTTTGTTTGTTTTTTTTTTTTTACTTTACTTTTTGTATTGCCCATTCTGCCAAAGCAATATGTTGATTTCAAGTGGAACACAAAATCTCATTTTCTCAGACTCCAACCTGAGCAAATTATTCAAACTAATATTAATATCCAAATACTGTTTTGGATCTCCATAGAGTCCATAGCAGATTGCTCGAATCCCAAACAAACAAACAGTCTGTATTCTAAAAAACAAAATGGCAAAGAGCATAGCGTCCCCTTAGAAAAAATTGTTATCCAAATCTGAGCTTTGCACTACCAAAATTCAAAGTTACATAACTTATTCCTTAGGAGACCCCTTGAACCAGTCTTGTTCTTTCTCACAAAATGCACTGCCAGGAAAACTTTAATTTAAGAAAAAGTAGAATCTATTAAATCCTTCCAATTTAAAGTATAGACTCTATGTTCAAACAGCTCCTTCAAGAGACTGGATAAGATTTTCTGAAGAACAGATTTGTGAGCAGTCTAAGCCAGTTTTACTGAAGTTATCTGGCTTGTACAAGTGCATAAATATTATTTGCAAGAGGAACTGAAACTTGAGAACCTGCCTCCAAGGTGAATATCCTTATCAGTGGACTGCTGGAGCAGTCTTGGCTCTTCCACCTTCCCAGCAAACATTTATCCTGCAAAGTCAGAAATTTTACACAGAAAACTGATTTTAGCAAACAATTTAAGGTATATTTGCTTGCTTACATATCAGTATAGCATAAAATATTCTTTTTTTTAAAAGGAATTAATTCTTCACAGCATGAAATTTTTTTCTAGGCAACCTAATTGTCTAAGTTATATCTGGAAATTCTGTTCATTACAGTCCTACTAAATCAACATCTTTTATGAACCACACACTCTCTGGTAATGTACTTGAAAAAATGAGTGCTTATTACTGTAGTGGAAGGAGAGGGTGGGTTAAAATCCACTCAGTCAGGTCATGAATATTAACATCCCAGATGAATTACTTATTCTTTGCTTATGACAAATAAAAATATAGAGTTAGACTTGCTACTTGCCGGGGACAGCTAACTGACTAAACAGAAGTTCCTAACCTGGAAGATATATTCCCCTGGGATCCTGAAATGGCCAGATTTGAGATAACACTGACTGTTACCATGCCTTCTTCCAGCTCCATGCACTGGGAGCTTTTGCTAGAAACTAGAGATTCAGACAGGTCCTTCAGATTCTTGCTTTAAGATAGATGTTTATTCAGTCTTATCAGAGAAATAGAGCCACTGACGTGACCCTGACGAAGTGAGAGCCATGAAGACCATCTTATCAGTGTTACACAGCTCTTTTAAAGGTAAATCACCCAATAAAAACTTAAAATTAAAGCTATTTTTACTTTTCTACCAATGCATAAGAAATCTTTCAGCCACGCTGACAGGAACTGTGGAATTTCTTATCCAATCATCTTAAACTACTTTTTACTGCAAAATATGGTATCCGAAGAAGAAAGGAGGAGGTTTAGAAAACAGCAACAGTCCTCCATTTTGAAGTTTGTGCTATTATCTATTTACTATATAAGCAAACCCAAAAATTCTAGGTTTTTTACCCTGTCACAATCTTACATAATATTCTATCACCTAGTTCACACAAGAATTTATTCTAATTCTTACCACAACATTGGCAACTTTCACCATGGACGGAGGTCAAAGGCCGTGCTGTCCAGGGAGGTAGAATCCTTCAAAACAGGCAGAGAGACTTTCTCTGCACTCTGGATGTCAACAAAACACCAAGACACTGCACAATATTAGGTTGCTATATGCATAATTGCCATAGGAATATTCATTGCTATATAGTGTTTTTGGGAAGAAAAAGACAATAAAATAGTTTGGGTATCAAAGTTAAACACACGCAAACCTTGTTTGAAGGCCTTCAAAGGCCTTCAAAGGATTTTACCTCTGACTTACCTGTGACTAGTTCAGGAACATGTATATAAAGTAGGCTGCTTCAGCAAGCACCAAAATGTGAGTGAAAATTAGACTTGGACCACTTGAAGTGTCATATCTTTGGCTATTTACTGGCTCCACGTTTGCATTTCAGAACACACAATGTCTCTTGATGGAATTTGTGTATATCACTTTTTTTTCTGTCTTTTTTAGTTTCTCTTGAAAAAGGCAAGAAAGTCTTCAGAATTTCTTTTATCTTTTGCCGTCTTGGCTTGAGGATGAGCTCCACTTTAATTTCCATTTCCCTTCTCTCTTTTTTGATGGAATGATTTCATCTCTCAAGCCTAGGCCTCAGGAAGATTGCAAAGGTGGTTTTCTCAAAGTCTGAGAACAGTGATATTACTAAAATACAACATTAGCTAACATTTTAAGGAACAATGTAAAGTGCAAATAAAATCTTTAGAGACTTATAAACCACCTTTCATTTGCACCATCATTCAAAGTAATAAATCAGATTTAGCTTTTTCAAAGTTTGATATTTCACTAGAAACCCCTTTAAAAACAGGTTCTATTCAACACTCACACCTGACTTAGGTCATCAGCAAACTGACTGAGCATGCAATTGATCCCCTCATCCAGATCATCCATAAAGATGTTGAACAGGACTGGGCCCAAGAGAGATCCCTGGGGAATCCCATTACTGACTGTCCACCTACTGGATGTAATTCGATTCACTACCACTCTCTGGGTCCACCCATCCAGACAGTTTTAACCCAGTGAATAGTACACCTGTCCCAAACCGTAGCCTGCCACCTTCTGCAGGAGAATGCTGTGGGAGACAGTGTCAAACTCTATGTTGAATTCCATGTGGAAGAAGATTCTAAAGTGAATGGCTTCTGATTAACTGTTATCCGGCTATTATACATAATAGTTACAAAATGTTATGGTTATAAAAAGGAAATGAGAGAAGTGTAAAAATCCTGTAAGATTGTAAAGGAGAGTAGGAAACTTGGAAACTCGAAGCACAATTCCTATAAGACGCTGAAGGACTACATCCAACTACTTTAAAGGAAATTATTCAGGATTCAGAAACAGAGGGTTTATACAAAGCATTAAAGAGCACTAACTAATAAGCATTGATGTCGGCTTTGGCCAGAGTTTAAGAGTTTAATAGTGCTTCTGCTCATTTATACACTAGAGAAAAAAATTCCAAGGGCTGATTTGATTTGGCTACTAGTCTTCTTGAGGGAAGACTGCCTCATATTTCTAAGTAGTGAAACTTATGGTATAAATCTCTTCATCTAAATTTAGTTCTCTAAGAGATAAGTATCTAGTCCAAGCTAATCAACCAGTCTGTCATGCAGTCAGGAGAGAGTTTCCATTTTAATGATGATTTATTCTATTTATGGTATGCCCTTATTTCCGTACTAAGTAGATTTGACTTCAAAAAGTCTCCTCTCAGCGCTGACTATATAGAAAACTCAGATCATTCTTTTACTCTAGATATTTCCTTTTCAGTTATCTAAAATGTAGAAGAATAAACCTCAATTGAAGTAAGTAAAGACTTTGAACTACTGTCTATTTTCATGAATCAATCCACAAGGTTTGTATATAACCAAACAGAGAATGTATTGCCAGATCAAAAAATCTTTTCAATCCCCCATTTTTATCTCTCTACAATGATGTTTTTATATCCCTCGTAGAAGCCCTTTCTCACCCCGATAAACAAAAGCCTGAAAGCTGATTCATTGTTTCTCACGGCAAACTCAATGGATAGCTCAGTAACAATTTTTGTGAAGCTATTTTGTAAAACTTCTTTGCATGAGTCGGATCTTTCCTAAGTTCAAAGTTACTTTTCATGTACTGAGGTTTGGGCCTCTGAGACATTTGTAGCCTGGAGGGTAGAAGAGGGATATGGAGAATTTGCCTTGCTTCACTGCTTTCCTCTCATTTATTTCAAAAAGACTCACAACTGGGTCTCTTCCCTGTTTGTTTGCTGTAGTGCAGCGCTTCTGAAACATCTGCCAGAGCTACAGATTTTGCAGCACCAGACTTTGATTCAGGCCTACACATTGCATTAAACATTTCATGCACTGGCATGTGCAATCCTTTCATCATCCGGCTACTTGAGCAGAGTCCAGCTGTATTCATGTGGTGTGTTAAGTTGTAGGCTATTGCAGAATTTCAGATTTGGTCCTTGACTATCCTTCTTAAAGAGATAATTATGAACTATGAAAGAACAAACTAATTTTCACGTGTTGCAATTTGAGGGAATAGGAATCATAACCTCTCATTAGAAATGGCAATTCATATAATATCTCAAAATAATAGACAAAAATTGTGACATAGGACTACACTGGCATTTATGAAATTGGTTTTTTTATTTAACCTTTTTTGGAGGCTAATCTTAAAATATTTAAATAGTTTTTTTGAGATGAGACTTATTGAAGTTAGAAACAAGGTTTTTACTCTTCAATCTACCATCCACTAAATGTGATGCTTCTCTTACACTTTGATTTTTTGTTTAAATTCTAAATACATATAACTCATGATTTTGATTTTACCACTGGCCTGATTTTGAACTCCTATACAGCTTGTATATGTTTCTATTCACTAGATAAAGTTCATAGACAAAACAAAAATTCTATTGCTTTTTAGGATTGATGGACAACGACATATATAGACATTAATTTCAGAATGCCATTAATAGCATTATGCAATCCTTTTTCATTTAAAATCTTCTCATTACCACAATATTCCTCAGGAATATATTCTACTGAATAAAAAATCTGCTTTCAGAGAAATCCTCTTGCTCTGGGATAGAAAATTAAATGTCATGGTCAATCTTGTCTTATTACATTTTCCATTTTAAATGGAAATGTAGCATGGCTATTGAATGAGATAACTTATTTTCAGTATTGAGTCTCAGCTGAGACCTTACCGATAGCACTGTCGTTACTGATGATAGAAATACTACAGCTGTAATTTTTGGGTACAATACAGTACCATTGAGAAGCCCAAGGTATACGAAGGTTTGGCATGAAGAACTGCAGATGCTCAAAGTGTAAGACCACTTATATCTACAAAGTGTTTGCAGTCTGAGCAAAAGGGTTGGAAATCTCCTACTGCAAGTGATATTCCAGCCTATCTAATATCAAAGAGTTTCACTTACTGAGTTCATTGAAACAAACTGATGCAAACCAAGAACCTTCAGGGGGAATAAACATTAAACCCAGCTAAACACTAGATCTTAGAACAGTCTATTTCTTAGTTACAAAATGCTTATAATAGGAAATAGGATGAGAGCACAAGGGATCCACACTCAGAAAAACATTTAACTGTTCATTCAACTAGAACAGTATGAGCCCACCCACTAAGAGTTAAGCCCACATTTAAAGACTTTTTTTAACCAAAAACTAGGCATATATTAGTGAAGAAGACACTGGGGGGAAAAGTCATACTTATATAAAAAATAAGCAAACAAACAAAACCCTCCATTTTATGTAATTTTTTTTGACTGTTTAGATCAAACAAGGTAGAAAACAGTTCTTCAAAGTACTTCAAAGTACTTTAATTTGAAAATACTTTGAAAGACTATGCCAAATGAATCACATCAGGCTTATTGCTATTGCATATTGCTTATTGAAATAAAAAATTGTGCTGCTCTACCTCTGAGAGAAGTTACCTTTTGAAACACTCTATCCAGATCAAGCTACAGTGTAATTTTTTTATGACTGTTGCATTTACAGCAACAGATCATAATCGAGAGAAAAGAAAGGACAAAATAAAGGGTCCAGCAATGTCACTTTGATTACCCCTTTCTAGTAACGCTCTAAACATGCTCTAAACAAGTATCTTAAGAGAAGTCAATAAGCATATAATGAAGACAATCTGGTTACTTTTAACCAAGGAAAATCAAAGGCAACAAAAAACACCTTTGTCTTTAAGCTGTGAATGTCTTTAACATCCCTTCTAACCCAAACCATTCTGTGATTCTTTGATTCTATATTTGATCACATCTGTTTAATGACCAAAAAAAAAAAAAAAAAAAAAAAAACCAAACAAAAAAAAAAACCAAA
>VZTH01010892.1:43428-80174 GCA_013397815.1 Aleadryas rufinucha
ACCAAACCAAAAAACAAACCAAATGTAACGTACTGTTCAATTTTACTTGCTATGGTCAGGTTTAAATTTGGTACTGCATAGCACCACTGTGAAGATTCATACCTCATCTTTAGGTGAGAAATTGCTTTTTCAAGTATGGCACAAAAGAGCTGTGCCAGCTTATAGTCTTTTTCATAAGCTACAGACTCAACTGATGGAGTTTTATTAGGGATAAAGAATCAGCTCACATTATTTCTACTTCTACTAATTTTGTGGGTGGTAGTAATTAGCAGAAGATTTGGCAGACAGCTGGGGGCAGAACAGTAACCTCTTAAGTGGCCTTACACAATTCTCCAAAACTCATTTGTCAGACTCATTAAGCTTGCCTGCATAAAGACATCCATTAGCAGAGTCATGCCCTACTGATGCATCTTTTGAAGCATCTTTGTTAGAGATTTGCTGTCACAGTTCACACAGAGATGCACAAATGAAATCTATTATGGTATTGACTAGGTCTAAAATTAAGAGACTAAAACCACATTCAGTGTTACATGTTGTTTATTCTTGTGTAATACTTGCCCTTTGGATTTGAAATATAAGTGTTTTGGAGCAGGAAATGGTTCTTCAGACTGTATTTATGAAGTACATAGTACAGAAGTGGTTGAGGATGACAACGGCTACCATCATATAACAACTGCACTTGAAGTTACCAGTATTTTGCAAAGCACATTTGCAGCAGAGAGGATCAAAGAAGGCCATTGCCAGCCCATAAGTCCAATATTAAAATATTCTGATGCAGTTTCAGTCTATTCTAATATCTGAATCATCTGCTAGTGAAGATGTGACGAGAGTAAGAGGCAATGGACAGAAACTGTTGCACAGGAAGTTCTGCCTGAACATGAGGAAGAACTTTCCTGTGTGGGTGACTGAGCACTGGAACAGGTTGCCCAGAGAGGTCATGGACTCTCCATTGTTGAAGATATTCAAGAACCTTTTGGATACAATCTTGACCCATGTGCTCAAGGACGACCCTGCTTAGGCAGGGAGGTTATACCTGTGGTATGTTTACTGCAAGGTATAAATTCCAGCTACAGGAGAATCAGTGGTCTGCCACCATGCGCCCAGGTCTAGCTGCCAGAGGTTGGAGCAACAGGGTGTGTGTTTGTACAGGCACTAAAAAGTATAAGCAACTGTGCGTGGAGGAGAAACTGTGGGCTGCAGATCCCATGGGAAGCAACAGGAGAAATCAGGGTGTGTGGGGGTCTAAGTGCAAGCAATGGGAGAAGCCTCTTTGGCAGTGCTATACCTGGAGACATTGCTCCATCTGTGGCAGCCTGTATGTTGGGCAGTGTTGGTGGCCTCTGTGAGTGTGTGTGCTGGGAAGAGGGGAATCTCCAGGTCCTGGAGTCTGCTGGGCTTGGAAATTCTCACGACATTCTTAATTAGGGTTAAATTTAGCTTTCATTTTTTTTTTTTTTTGCCCTGGAATCTCTTTCTAGTGAGAATATCAACAAAACATCAGGTTATTTAAAAATATATACAGAATGGAAGTTTTCCTAAAGCAAGATACAAATCCAAAATAAAGTCAGAGGTTCCTTAAAACAAAATTACTTATTGCAAGGCTTCTTAAAGCAATATTAAAGATACAGATACAGGTGCCAAATCCAAGTACAATTCAGCTTTTTTGAAATGCCAAATATTTCTATTTAATGTATCAAATTATTATCAATCATTTTAATTTATTTAATCTTTATTCTATCATCCCAGTAAGCAAATCCAGAAGAAAGCTCAAGATAAAGTCACTAACTAATTCTGGAAGTAAAAGCGGTATTTTTTAAACTATATTAAAGTTTTTGCTTCCCATTTCAAAGGGGCAGACTGGGTACTTTAGAAAAAAATCTGGTTGCCACTGATAAATATTGAATTATTGGACATTATTAGAGTACTCAAGGATTCCGAGCATTTAATTTATATCTTGATGAATATATGCAGTGTCTAGTTGTTGTGGTTTTGAACTTTTAAAAATGGAACTTAAAAGGATTAAGTCTCTCAGCTGCAGAATACTACTTCATAAAACTCCAGTAAACGTATTTAAATTAGAGGAATTTATCAAGGAGAATAATTTCTAACTGATATTTTGAACATCTCATATATTAATTGCAGGGCATTAGTTCAGACATCAAGTGACAATAGTTTGATTAACTTTTTGAGAGACGCGGTCATTTTATACAGTATATTAAATCAATTGTTTCATTCTGAGGAGGGACAAAATGTCATAATGAAACAATTAGGTGATAAGTGATGAAATAAATTGATCAAGAATGTATTTGATCATAAAATCTCATCTTTCAAAATATATTGAAGAAATATTACCAGTGGACTTACTAATTCATTATGGGCATGGTATGATTTTTGACTTGGGAAGGACCATGATGCATCATATCCTTAAAATTTCACATTTTTTCTAGAAAGAGGAAATAGTTTGCAATGATTAATACTCCCTTGGAATTGTGCCTAGCATATTTGGAGTAATATGATTTACTTATGTGATTAATTTAGTCAAACAAAGCAGCTCCAATTTTACAAAAGAGGCTGGGACTTCATACACATTAGCCTGAAGCATCAATCAATTATTTCAGAAAGGACATTTTAAATTATCACTCTCTGATCTCATAAGGTACCAGCATCTAAGAATATGCATTAGACTAGCGAGTCTGTGTGTAGGTTGGATTCTGTACTATGACTTTTATGAACTAGTTTGTGATGTGCAAGGTCAGGCTGGATGGGGATTTGCGCAACCTAACTTAGTGAAAGATGTCCCTGCCAACGGCAGGGAGGTTGGAGTAAATTATCTTTAAAGGTTCCTTCCAGTTCCAACCATTCTATGAGCCTACGATAATGCTGGAGCCCTGGCTACAAATAAGCCTCTGTCTCTGGACTGCAAGTCCTAGAATCCTGCCTGGTCCTGACAAATCAGTGTCACAATACAAATCTTGTCAGAATATTGTAGATATGCTATGGCATGCATTAGATCCTTGAAAAACAGTCTCACCTTTCTTCTGTAGTTTCTGTCTAACCCAGCCTCCCTAGACAGCATACAGAAGTAGTAGCTTGAAAGTAGAAATAGTTTAAAAGAAACAAATCTGTAAGGGAAAAGAAGTTTTCATATTTTTCCTGAACAGTAATTAGTTACTTAATATTAATGTCACATTCATCCCACTAGAATTTAGTCTACTGACTAAAGCAGCATCAAAACAAAGCCATTTATATAGATTAACCAGCAATATCATATTGCAGTTTTCTAATACTTACTGCAATGCTGCTTTCAACTTGCAGTTTTAATCCAAATGTCTCAAATGTCATTATGAACAGTTATGTGTAGATGCAGTGTTACCTTTTTGTTTTCTAAGCTTAGAACTTGCAAGAGGAAAATGAAATAAGTTAACCATTACTCTCCAAAATTCCTCCATCAGATGTGATGCCAGTGCTGATGTGCAGTGCTTAGAGTACAAGGATTCTTACAGCTTAAGGAGTTGAGTATTCCTGGCACTGAGCTGATGGACTTCCGTTACCCCAGAAGAATGTGAAATAATGTTAAATCCAAATAATATTAGGTTTCTTTTGTGTTCCAGAACACAGGAGAATACAGAGATTAGAGAACCATAAGAAGAAATGTGAAACAAACTCTGAATTTTAATAGAGACACTGAATACCATCCAAACATGAGTTTAGGGGCTATCTTCAATCATTTTGTAGTATCAGTTAGTTCAGTTGGAGTCTGAACCTGCCTGACTCAGATCTCAAAAACTGTCTTGAACAATCAAAAGGATAGAAGTATATGATTCCCAAACATGCATAACCCTGCATCTTTCTTGTTATTGTTATCAGACACTAATGAGTGACCAGAGACAAATCAAAGTGTCCTACTGAAACACATACTCCCGCAGCTGTAGCAGAAGAACAGAGGGAAGAAACATGTGGTGACACATTATTTCATTTATGAAAGACTCAGAAGAGAATTAGCATAGAATTATAAAGGTTATCAAGGCTCATATTCTACTATTGTAGTAACAGTGACCATGTTATACAATAACTTTCATAAACCAATTTCCATCTTCAAAATATCTTAGCTTTTTCTATCACATATTCCTCCTGGAAAAGTCTTTCCCACACTGAACATCTTTTTGCCAAAGAAAAGCAAATAGTTGTTTAAATAAACTGTTTTCCGGACAAATTAACATTCTTTTTTTTTTACACTTTTCAAGATTCTCTCTAATTAACCAGACTTAACTTTCCTCGAAAAGTTAAATGCTCACAGTTAAGTTCAAGATGCTTTAAGTGCCTGCCCATTTGTATTTTGTTTTATCTCTATAAATACCATTTACTTCTCAGGTAGAAATGGCTATCTCACATATATCGGCCAGCACCTTCCACTGGAATCCACCACTTAAAACAACATCCCTTGCATCATATTTCCCTTTACCACAGCAAGCACTGCAATGTGATTTGTAGACTTCCATGCAATTGTATGGCATTAGAGTTGGCACCTCCCAAAGAGGTGAAGGTGGAGAATAGCTTAAACATATCCATAAAAAGAATTAATATTTCCAGCTGACTAGAACAGAAGCTGTTTTAAAATTGCCACAATTTTGGAAGATTTAGATTGTCTAGGGGTGATGTAGTTTTTAGTAGAGAAATTGTTCACAATAAGAAATCAGTAAGTGTATAACAGCTTGCAGAGGTGTTTCTGCTGAGCAAACAGCAACTTAATAAATGTATCTAGTAATAACATTTCATGTGCTGCTTTTCAATTTTGCATCTTCCTTTCTAATAGCCATTCCCTATTCTAAATTATAGTTGTGAGCATGAACCTTTGCCTTCTAACTATTGTTACAGAAAATTGTTCAATTATACCATCCACAAGGAACTTGCTGAAGTTCATTGAAGAAGAAAGTCTAAACTATTCTTATAGGTACACATTTATATTGCACTCTCTAATCTAATGTAGCTGCCAGCACTGTTAATTTACTTCAAGAATAGAGAATGATCATGTTACTTAAAGGAAAACAGAAACAGGGCTTCATGTTATTGCTAACAGCCTCAGATATATTAAGATATAAAGACAGGTAATACAAAATCCTAAAATGAGAATCAACCAATTCATTTAATTACAGAAGCCTGCAATTAGAAGAAAAAGATGATATTTGTAACATGCAAATATGTTCCAAAACCAACCAGAACAGACCAAGTGCTGAAAATGAACTGTCATCCATTGAGACAGAGGCCCACTCTTCCCTCAAGAGGTGTGGCACCGTGTGATGTGAAGAACCTGTAGCTCATTGGTGGAAAACATTTCTAGTTCTTGCATGAATAACACCAAATCTACCTCAGAAATATGGGCCAGCACCAAGATATGAATATGCCCTCGGGACATACTGCTGACACAGCAATCCGAGGAAGCCTTTGTCAACTGTGTGTTAGAAGAACTATCCAAACAAAAGTTACTGGTATTTTAAACTTGTGAAATTATCAGAAGGCCTGTTCATATTCCCTTAAATTCTTTCATATCCATCTCTGTTCCTCATTGACTATCACGGTTTTGTAGACTTCAAAATTACTTTTCCCAATCAACAGCTCCTTACTTGCCATTGTCCCAGCTGTAGCATTTAGGACAATTAGGGCTATTTCACAGAGCAGTTCTGGTGACAATGTGTTTCATTATCATGAAAGCAATGATGATGTCATAAGCGTTGAAGATGAGCATTACTGAAAGAATCAGACAAAACACAGAGATATTTAATCAGCAATGAGGAGAAAAGTATTTCAGAAAAGGATACAATGTCTTCAAATGAGGCTTGGAAATTACATTTTATTTTCTAAAAAGTATACTGGAGTACAGAATTGCCCATTAAATACAAACCCAGGGGACACATCCCCTGCAGTTGATCTGAACAGACAAGTAAAAACAGCCCAATCTGACAATGAATTTCTAATCAGTGACCTGACTGTTTGTTTCTTACTTGTCACAGATGGTTTTTTGTAGCATTTTCTGCATATTCAAGATCAGCTGTGTCTGTGATTTTGCATATATTAACAAAAAAACTTTTGCTGACTACACTTCAGAATGGAACTTACAAAGGAGTGAAGAAGTGCAGCAGGGAAACTGAACATGTTTGCCTTGCCAAAGGTCTTTTCCTACATTGCTGATTAGGGATAAACCAAATCTCTTTTACATAGATAGCTTTAATTCTTCTGTTATAGGACACACTTTCAGTCAGGAGAATAAAGCTAGAATTCTATCTGCAGTGAGCCAGTCCTCATTCTTGGTTTGTCATGGAAGCCTCTATGGGTTTACCTAACCCAAATCCAGACCTTTTGGCTTCTGTTAAGCCTAAAATACTAAAAATCCATCCAGTACACTTTCTAAATGATATACCTGTCCCTCTAAGACTACAGAACACATTGTGAGTTAAGAATCACACAGAAGGTTAGGTGGCACCATGAAATGTCCATCTGAGTTCAACATGGACTTCAGCAACAGTCTGAGGTAAATTTTCCTGTTTCAGATTCTAAAAAGAGGCTGTGTCCAAAAGTGACACAGTTTTGTTAGGCTACTCTCATTGTGTGAAAAGAAAAATATGTTCATTTGCCCTAGAAACCATACTCCCTGAATTTTTTGTACCTCCATGGGTACAATACTACGTCTATTATAATATAAACTTTCAAACACAGGATTAGATTCACAGCAATAATTAATTAACCAGGTACAAGACCCCACCTGCTGCATCCAGCTCTGACACCCCCACCAAAGAAAGGACATAGATCTGTCAGATTGAGTCCAGAGGAGGCCTACCAAGATGTTTAGAGGGATGGAGTGCCTCTCCCATGAGGAAAGGCTGAGACAATTGGGATTTCTCAGCCTGGAAAAAAGAATTGGGGTGACCTAATTGAGGCCTTCCAGTATCTGAAGGAAGCCTAAGAGACATAGAGACTTTTTACAAGAGCATGAAGAGACGGGACAAAGAGGAATGGATTAAAACTGAAAGAGAGTAGGTTTAGTCTGTATATAAGGAAGAAATTCTTTACTCTGAGGGTGATGAGACACTGGAGCAGATTGCCCAGAGAGACTGGGGATGCCCCACCCCTGGCAATGTTTAAGGCCAGGCTGGATAGAGCTCTGAGCACCCTGGTCTTGTGGAAGGTGTCCCTGCGCATGGCAGTGGGATTGGAAGTGGATGATCTTTAAGGTCACTTCCAACCCAAACCATTCTATGATTTTTAAGGGAATAAATGTCATCACCAGAGTGTAGTGCAATCTGCAAAAATCCAGTCTGATCCTCAGACTGCCTGATGTCTATCTTTGTTTCACCTGAGAGCATCCTTAAGCATTTTACTTCCTTCTAGTGAAAATAAACACAATGTTTTCTTATTCACAGCTAGTTCATGCTTGCATTCCATTAAAATTCATGGAAATTTTTTGCTCTATCTTATAAGACACAATCAGGCAGTTGTGCTGAAGGTAATAGTCAACATTTCAGAAGAGTGCCAAAACTAAGTTGATATATAGAAGAAACAGTTGGTCTTGAGCATCATTTTCCAACTATCTGATAGCTCCTGGGAGAGTGGAAATTATTCAGCAGATTATTTTCTATTGGTGAAAAAATTTTGTTACTTTTGAAGATTACTAAACTTCAGGGTGATATTTATTAGTCCCAGGGAAACAGGAATCCCAAACAGTCAAGATTTAAATATTCTAGGTCCTGTAAAGACAAAGACAACTATTGACTTTGGATTCCCAGTTCTTACTGCTTGATATTAAGCAGTTCCCTGCCTTTTTAGTAGTTTTTGTAAAACATATTCTCTAGCCATAAAAAAACAGAAAAGGAAAGGAAAGCCACAAGACAAGGAGAATCAGTAAGCATAAATTCAGACTAACAAGAGTCTGGTTGGAGGCTCTATCCTGCAAGGTGTAGTTTTAGCATATACTGCAATAGGCCATTTAACCTGAAAATGTATTTACTTTAAATGTATTTGCATTATATGCTCATCTGATCCAATGCATTCAAGGTTCCCTCAACTGTTCTATGAGAGTAAGCTGTAACAGTGACTTCTATGGTACAGAGTTTTACAGTTTCCAAGGTCTATATTTCAAAAATGGGACTAGCTTCATGTGAGACAGGTACAGTGGTCCTGTCCCCATTGTAGGAATGATCAAAGTACTTAAAAACACAAGATGGATTGTCAAAAAATTATTGTTCAATATTTTAAGTTAAGCTGAAATTGTTGTTAATATACCTTCAAATACAATTACAGCATCCCAAGGAATTGATAATTTTGAACTAGACTCTGAATTCCACCTTGTAAGCAATCATCTGTTACTTTATTCTCAATGTGTGTATGGCTTGGACCACACCTATACCATCTGTGTCAGCTGTGTTAAGCAGCTCCCCATGGATCCTTGACCAAGTGGTGCAGAAGGTTGATGGCCTTTATGATAAAGTCCATGCCCTTCAAGCTAGATTCCATTTATATTCAATATTGCAAGAGTGCTCCAAGAGTTAGCATTATTCTCTCATTTTTTTAAAATTTAAAAATAAATTAGTTTTAGAGAATTGCCAGAAGTAAAAGGAACAAAATTCAGCATAGATCAGAGTCACGCTGTATTTTGCACTTAAATCAGTCAAAGAAAATACTTTGGGCTAGACTGAATTTCTCTGCCTTGAAACTGTTTTGATTACACTCGCAACAGAGCTTGAGTATTAAGTTACACATAGTTACTTAATAACAAGTGGAGGACCAAGACCACAAACCAGCTCATGAACAGAAAGTAAATGAGCCTGATAGAACAGGTTTTCCCAGATGAGATTAAGAAAGTGACCTGAACTTTTGAGGCAAGGTGTTTCACTTGTCAAAGTGAAAGGTGTTACCCTGTGCAGTTGTTTATTTTTTTGGTGTTTATTATTTCCTCGAATCTTCCTGAAACGTCTCTGTCACTTCCGATTATGTCTTCCTTCTCAGATATGACTCTTATTCTGAGGTTTTCTACTTAATTTGAGTAGACTTAACATCAACTCTTTAGAGGCCATACTTGCTTAAATGTGGTCAATTTAGCCTTTAAAAGTTTTCTTCACTAGAATAAAACTGAATTTTATTTATAATAAAAGAGTGAGCGTAATGTGAATTTCCCAACTTGGAGCAATGCAATTATAGTGTTCTAAAAGGGTGATCTCAAACTGTCACAATTATGTTAATGCCTCATTCCTCTCTCCCCTTAGTCACATGCAGATATCCCAGAAGCAGCCTGTGGACAGTCTGTGTAAGCAGGTTTGGCAGCAGAGTGACCTGCCCAGCATGCAGTGTCCTGCAGAGTCCAGAGGCAGTGCCCTGGCAGTGCCTGTGTCCCGTCCTGCAGCCGCTGATAGCAGAGCAAGACCATCTCCTCCTGAGGGTCTCCTTCCCAGGCAATCCAGGTATAGCCAATGGCATCCAAAAGGCAGCTGGCTTCACCCACATTTTTGAAAAATAATTAAGGCAGAAGAATTTTGTGAGTGAATTACCAGACCTGATCATAGCAAAAAATCTTTCTGTGTATAAGTCCTTTAACAGTCCTGTCTCCTAATTTTTGCCATTTTTTTAAAGTTAATATGTGTATTTAGGTGTACTTTTTTAGATGTATTTAAGTCTGTTTTCTGTTACTGTACATCATTCAGAATGGTTCTCATATCCAAACCATACACTTCCACATTTCAAAGTCATCTCAATGAATGGATAGAAATACACTTGAAGGTATAAATAAGGTGATGAAGTGATTAAATAAATTAGTAGAGTAATGCTGTAAGTTCTGCCAGTTGCCTAAGATGACTGAATTTACTTCTCTTATCTGTGAGAAAATGAACTTTTTCCAGTGGCAACAGTATATACAAATTAAATTGTTACCTTACTGAAGTATGTATCAAGTGCCAAAAATTATATAGAAGTATCCAATATGTCCTTGCATATATCAAAGTATGCAACAATGTTTGAAAGCAGGACTGTCTGGTGATGCACAGGACTGGAAATGGGACCAGCAAGAAGAGATATTCTTTCAAATTAAATTACTGCTTAAATAGAATGAAGCAGAGGAACTTGGGAGTTACTCAGTTGAGGCCCTTGATCTATAAGCAATAATATTTCTTTCAGAACCACATAAAGCAACACCTTAGAAGTTTTAAAAATGTTGTTTTGTTCTTTTTTTAGGTTTTTACAGGACCTCACTACCCAGATAATTCTTTAAATACAGATTAAGGCTACTTGTCCAGCTACTTTTCTCAGGTAAACCTTAGTTAAAGGCTTGAAAAATAAGCCTATGTAAAACTTACTACTAGGACATATTGAATGTTAGAACATGCTGTATTAAATTGTGTACTGCCATATAAATACTGCTGACATAACATATGATGTTACAGTGTGCTATTCTAACAACATTTCTACTTTAAATGTCATACTTATTGTGATACAAAAGCCTTTAAATATAATTAAAATGGAAAAATTAAAACATATTTTTGAAGTAAAATTTATATCTGAATAGGAAATCTGCAAGGCATTCTCGTCTCAAATAATTATCTGTAAGAAATTCCAAACGTAATTCTGTTCTGACTTGGTGTAAAAGTAAGTTCCAAGCTGCTGAGTGGAAAATGTAATTATGAGTTTTAAATAGCTCCGAAGAAGAATAATTAATCTTTTTTTCCCCTCTTTTTCTCACAAAGCAAGACTTAAGAATCTGCTATGTCAGGGTTGCAGTGTAAGCAGTGATATAACTCAGTTACCGTTTCTCATGAGCAAGAAAGAATATAGATTTTGAGTAAGAAAAAGAACTGAATGTCCTCAGAGGAATTATTTTTTGTTATTCTGTAGAACAAATGTATGCTAAGCTGAAATAGAATGGTTGAATCTAGACCTTGTCAATATAGATTTCATTCTGGATTATTTAAAAATGAATTGGACAAAATGCAAAGCATTTTTTTAAGTTGGTATTCTTGCTTTTGAAATAACCCTTACAGATCAGTAGCTCAGAAACTCAATATTTTAACATAGTGCACTGTAAAATCATAATGTTCCTAAATCTCATCACTGGAAAGTGTCACTGAAATCTCTGAATGCCTCAGGCCAAAGGAAAAAGTGATAAAAGCAGTAGAATGGAACAAGTAATAAACTTCCTGCCTACATATAGCCAAGATAATGGAACTAAATACTCAACAGTAGAGAAAATTCCTGTGAGACAGCAGAAAAAAAGCACAGCACCTTCACACTAACCAATGGATC
The DNA here is from genome assembly GCA_013397815.1 of Aleadryas rufinucha. Taxonomy (NCBI): domain Eukaryota; kingdom Metazoa; phylum Chordata; class Aves; order Passeriformes; genus Aleadryas; species Aleadryas rufinucha. The sequence goes on from VZTH01010892.1 coordinate 54,709, forward strand.
TGAACAGAGATATGCTGGATAAAATTTGTGTCAATCTGTTGCAAAAAGTGAAGTCCTAATAAATGGCTGTAAAATGGAACTATTTGGAAAGTTTTCTTATTTTGTACAGCCTTTTCTATTTTAAAAGATTTTTTTTTGTGTTAAAATACAACTATAGTTTTTATAGTACTTCAAAAAATCCTAATTTTATCTTTGCCAGCAAGCTGCTGTTTAAAGAATCTTACTGAAAATCAGTAAGAGATTTTGCTGTTAGTAGGTTATGATCTAACTCTTGAAGGCATTCCTGGATTTTCAATCACATGAGTGATTCAAAAATTTTCAAACCCAAGTATTTTAAACACAAATATATTTAATCACAAGTATATTTAAAAAGAGATTTAGGAATGTACTTTTCATTAGGACAGTACTATCCAATTTGTTCTAAGGCCTGGTCTAAGTTGGGGTTTTAAGCACCTTCCAGTGAGACCAGCTTAAAATAAGTAAATTCTTAAATATCTTGCTTAACTAGCATTTCTACTACCACACATCCGAAAGCATTGGCAAACCAGCTGCTATATATCATTATAAAGCCATTATAAAGTGATCATTATAATCACTTTTAGGACAAAGTGATTTTTTGGGGGGGCCCCATTGGAGTACTGTACTGGGTCCAGCTAAGCAACCTCACCATGAGTCTAAGGCCTCAGCAGGCAAAGAAGGAAGAGCCATCTTTCAAGGCACACCAGCCTGGTATTTCCATTAATGGGATGTGAGTGGTCATTCGCAATGTGTGCTTACTTTAGTAGTGCAACTCTTTCTTCCTCCCGATGCACCTTTTCCTCAAGACAGTATTGTAAGGGTGTGTGGAAGGAGAGCATCCATTCCTTTAGGGGTATTTGGTCAAGGACTTTCTTCAGAGCAAGGAAGGACAATAATAAAGGGAAGAAGCCACAAGCAAGAAAATGCAAGGACATAGACCTGACACGTGAACGGTAAAGGAGGAAGTGGTGAGACCCAAACCTGATTAATTGTATTAAATTGATGACAGCTTGTGCTAGCAAGAGAAGGCTTATCCCAGTGAGGTTATACAATCAGAGAACATGTCAATTGGGAAAGAAGGGTAAAAGGCCAGACCAGAGCCAAAATACATAGAGACGCAGACATCACAAAACAAACATGGAGACAGTGACAAGAAACAAACCTCACCAGTCCCTCAAATCGACAGGCTGTCAAGGAAGGCACCACTTCCAGGAAGATCAACCTGGACTTTGTTACTGATAATACTGTAAACCAAAGAGCTCGACTGGGAGGGGTAGGGGAATGGGATATGCAGGAGGAGTGAGTTCGGAGAGAAATAAAGCAAGGGGAAGGCAGAAAAGGGTTGGTACAGTTGTCTGTCTGAGCCCTGCACCTGATCACCACAGTCTGTCCTATCATTTTACTAATTCTTTTCTCAATGATCCCTCTGAATAACCTCCCTCTCTATGTATGAGCACCACAGGGACTAAGGGCCAGCTACTGGTGAGACCTCTTTGTGTGTGAGTGAAAATTAGTGGCAGCTACTGGAGTCAGAGCAGGGATACAGGTGTCCCTGGACCAATATCCAGCAATTGCGGGGACCATCAGGAGTCAGGTGGGTGAGAGTCTCAACGTCGATGGCTGGAGCATGGCCACAGGTGTGCCCGTGTGCCCGCTGTTGGATGGTGACTGTATCTTCCACAGTCCTGGGGTGTGCATCTCTACATGCTGGCAAACTTGAAGCTGGACCAGTCAGCGAGTAGCTGGGCATCAGATCCAGGACAGAATATCAGGAGGGTAGAGGGTCTGTGCCAATACATCCAGAGGACTTGTAAATGCGCAGTGCAAGAGGGTGTCTGTGTGTGCATTTGTGTGTGTGTGTGTCTGTATGTGCACACTTGTGAGTGTTAAGCTGGACCAGCTGGCAACTGGGGACCAGTGGGAAGGGCTGGGAGTTAGGCAGGAGAGCCAGGCAAGCAGATGGATCATGCCAGTGATTGTGGGATCTATAAATATGTGTGTGTGCTTGAGAACATGGAGAGTGTCCTGTGTATACCTGCACTAGTGACCCATCTCTGACAGCTGAAGAGCAGGGGGACATGGCTGGCTGTGCTCATGTTTTATGAGAACCCTGTACCTAGGCAAGATGAGGTGGCTTCTAACATTCCTCAACAAGGATCACCTTCTGTTGTCAGATCTATATAAGCATGAGAGTATGGTGAGCTGAGAGCCAGCAGGGACCCTGACCCTCAGGCTACTTTAATCCATGAAGGCAGATCTTGAGCTCTTCCACTACTCATGACGAACACATGGACTTATATCCCCCTCAGTCTTCTCACTCAGGCAAAAAGAAATGTGACATCAGATAATTATCAAAGGTCCTACAGAGAAAAACCAAACACCTAATATGGAATGAGGAATGAAGTTCCCAGCTTTTAGGTGTTAAACACACAATATCTTAATGTTATCCATTAAACTAAGCTCCTCATACTTCTCCTGATGAACATAACTGTATTGTTTCTTCATAAGTGAGCATTCTAATGATTATTTACAATTTTTTAGCACCTTCTCTTTTTCTGCTAGTAACTTCGTGTCTTGAGAACATTGCTTGGATTTTACTGTAATTAAGGTGACTAACAATTAAATAACATAGCAAACCATGACATTATTAAATAAGTAGTAACTTACTACAGAACAATATATTAAAAGTATGCCAAATTATGAATAATTATGCAGTTATTCACTTTGCTTTTTAAAAACTGTGTGAATAATTACTTGGTGAAAATGTCGCATCGCATAAATGATGTTATTGTTCTGCTATATATTCTCTTCTGCTTTTTTGGTAGGTGTGCACCATGTATTTTCACAATGTTATTTCTAAAGGCTTTAGGAATAATAAAAAGCACAAAAACGCAGGCTTCTTATAGTGAGGTTAGACTTGCTAATGTACCCAGCTCCAAGGTTTCCTTGACAGCAAAGAAAACATTCTTGCTTGTGTAGAGGTTGTAACAGATTTCTACTATTTGATCTCACTGGAACAACAGCAGAATTGAGAGAGACAATAAAATAAATAATCTGTTTAAAGGGATGTCTCATAGCAACAGAAATGATGTTAAGAATATTATATGTGAAATTTGCAGATGAACATACTATGGGTTTTTTCTCTGCACTAACAAATATTTTCTGGCTTTTCTCAAAGTATTTGGATTCTACTTCTGCATAATATGAGGTGTTCATCTTTAACACTCAATGAATGTTAAATATTTATATGAGGTGTAAAAAGAGAGGTAGAAAAGTAAATATACTTTAAAAATTCTTTTTAAATCCAAGCCAAAGAACCGGGCAGAAAAAAGCTCAGAATAAAGGATACTTTCACACTAGTACTGTGCAAAGTATGTATCCCAATCTCTAAGTATACATTCCTTGGACTTGATCCACCCTCTAGTGTATTAAAGAACTTTAAACAAAAGCTGCTAGGTAAAGGGAACCTCAATCCATCCCACTCCTACAACTTTGATACCAGAGACATCAAGAGATATCCAGAGCCTGAAGAGGGATTGCAGGTCATCAGAAGAACACCTGAAGAGCAGCACAGAGGAATTCCAGTCACTCCAGACAGTAAGACAGATTCACCAGGGGCCCAAAACAAATGTTGCTATGGAAACACACACAGCCTGTGTGGAGTAAACAAGAGGACTTCGAGACCCACGCATGCCGGCAGGGCTGTCATCTTATTGACATTATGGAGCCATGGTAGGATGGCTCCTATGACTAGAATGGATGGATACAAGCTTTTTAGGAAGGACAGGCAGGGAAGATGAGGAAACAGTGTTGCCCTCTATATCAGTATACAGATGGAGAGCATGGAGGATGGATGAATGGAGATTCAGGATTAAATGGATGGGTCAAGATTAAGTTGGGGGGACATGGGGGACAGGGACAGGTGACAATATTGAGGGTCTGCTCTGTGTTACTTAACCAGGAAGACTGAGCAGATGAGGCCCTCTGTAGATCGATAGGAATGGCCTCATGTTCACAAGCCCTGGTCCTCAAGGGGGAATTCAGCCACCCTGACATTTGTTGGAGGGACAACACAGCAGGGCATAAGCACTCCAGAAGGTTCCTGAAATGTGTTGATGTTAACTTCCTTCTCCAAGTGATAGAGGAGCCATTGAGAAGAGCTGCTATGCTGGAACTTTGTCTCACCAGCAAAAAGGGGCTGTGGGGAATGTGAAGCTCAAGGGAAGCCTGGGCTACAGTATCCATAAAATGGTGGAGTTCAAGATCCTCAGGGCAGCCAGGAGGATGCACAGCAGGCTTTCTGCCCTAGACTTCAGGAGAGCAGACTTCGGCTTCTTCAGGGATCTGCTTAGTGAACTACTATGGAATAAAACCTTGTCATGTAGAGGGGCTGGAAAAAGCAGATTAATATTCAAGGATCACCTCCGAGCTCAGGATCCATTCATCCCAACAAACAAGTCGAGCAAAAGTGCCAGCAGGCCTCCATGGATAAACTAGGAGCTTCTGGAAAAACTCAAACAGATTAAGGAAGCCTGCAGAGGGTGAAGCAAACACAGGTAGCCTGGGGGGAATACAGAGAAATTGTCCAAGGAGACAGGGATAACGATAGGAAAGTTAAAGCCCTGATAGAACTAAATCTACTCAGGGAAGTCAAGGGCAACAAGAAAGACTTCTACAGGTACATCAGTGATAAAAGGAAGCCTACGGATCATATGGATCCTCTCTGGAAGGCATGGAAGACCTGGTTGCCCAGGATGTGGAGAAAGCTGAGGTATTCAACCACTTTTGTGCCTTTGTCACACTGCCCAAAGCATTCAGTAGTTCTATGAAATAAGAGACAATTAATTTCAATGAAATTTATACTCATTCATATGATGTCAGATTATGTTTCAATTTGGTGTAAACCTATGATGACACAAGGCTAATAGTCATCACTAGGCTTTTTTTGTCACAGAAATGTCAGAGGAAACCTGGAGTTACTGATGTCTAAACAAGAAAAGGTGCAGATTCTGATGCTGAGGAAGAATAGGAAGCAGCTGAAGTAATTGTCATTGATGTATGTTTTTGCTAGAATAGTCATTAGTGCCATGAGAAGTGCCACTGGCAGCTTGTCATCATTATGTTTTCAACAACAACTTAATAAAATAAATTTAGACAAGCTTCTTTATTCCCATTTGTAATTATGTTTTCATACTTGCCTTCATGGCCTTTTCCTTTTACATCAAAGTTTAGATGTTACAATATTCAATTCTAGAAAAAAAAAAAGATAAAATTCTGTGGCCAGAAATAGTCTGAATTCTGAGCATAGGATTTCCACTTTCCAGTTCCTTCATGCATACTGATTTTAGTGATAGAAGTAATTTAATTATTTATACCCTGTTAATCAAGAAAAGAAAAATCAGTAATTTCACAGTCACGGTTGTTAAAGTCAAGGTGTAACTTCATAGTAATATTAAAAAAAAATCCTGGGAGAACAAAAAAATAAAAATTTTAAAGAAAAGTTGTGTGTAAAATTTTCTCATTAACATGGTACCTGATCAGTTGTAGGAGGAACATGAACTCAATCAAACAATGCTGGATTTGACTCAGGGTCAGTGCAGAAATGCCATCACTGTTCTGGGAGTAGCACTGGGAGGATAAAGAAGGATCTGAGGACAGAGGTCAGAAATTGCAGCTGAAAAAGATTTATTCTTCACCTGAAGACAATGACAATGCAGAGTCCAGCATATCAGATATCCTCACAGAAATGATAAAGAGTGGTCAAGAATATCTGACAAGCTAATGCCTGGACAGAGACTTCTGCAATCTCTTTTCCCAGCTCCTGTTGCAACTGACTTTCTCTGCTATCTCATGCCAACACTTGTTTTCCCAGAGGTTCCCACCTGCCTGGCCCTAGCTTGTTACAGAGGATGACACCACAGGCATACCTAGAGAAGATTTTTTTTGCCTAAATAGGCATCTAACAGATTAATTTCCAATAGATATTTAACTTTTTACTGCAAAGAAACTAGCTAGGCTGCATCTATTCTTGAGCCATTTGAAGAAGTTTCATACCCATGCCTTCACTGCTTGTATTGGCATATGTTTCCACCTTTCAGCATCTAAATGACAAACAAGAGCTTAGATATTTCCTATATTATGAATCTAATCATGTCACAAAATAATTTGTATTCCTCTTCCCTCTTCTTTCAAGACTCAAAGTTAGCAGTAGGAAACCCTCATGGAGTTTTGCTATTATTTCTAATTTTCTTCCGACATTAAATTTCTTCTCACCTTAACTTTCCTTCTTTTTTACTCCTTCACATAGGTACATTATGATATCAGTGAATGGTCACAACTCATAGCAATAGCAGTGACATATTTGTTGAAGTCCTAACTCCACTTGCAATTATGTGGCAGATTTTATCATTGCATCTGATTCAAAGCTCATTGAATACAATACAGACTGCAAATTCCTGTTGTAGAACTGTGTTTCAGTTTATTTTTGCTTGTGTACACTACAAGGCACTTTTCTATAATGAAAACTTATTGTGCTTTCCACTCAGAAGTGGATGTGCCTCATTAGAGAACTGTAGATGTTCCAATCAATTCCCTTAATAATATAAAAAAGTCAGAATAAGTTCATGACAGCTATAAAGCATTGCATGGAATAGGACACACTCTTAAGAATAGCTGAAAAGGAAGGTAGAGCAGGAATGGAATTAAATGGACTATTCAGCAATATTGATGGCATTGCAATTTACTATCCACTCACAAAAAAAAAAATCTTATGCATATAAGACTGTATATCCATGTATAAGTCCACAAGCAAATGAAAGTCAGTATAACACAAAAATGAAAATTTCATTCTAAAAAACCTAGACATGTTTCTGGTACTTGTAGGATCTTTGAAAACTGAGCATAATTGTCCCTGACTACTGTGACTTGAAATGGGGAATGCTTTCCACTTACATGGCAGAGGAAGCCACAACAAATATCTGAACTCGGGCTAGCAATATTCTCTTGAAATCTAGGGAACCATTGTTGTATACTCACAAGCTTCATTGACTCTGGGTTAAAAAATATTCAGCTTGTAGACTTGAACGTTATTGGTAGGAGCAACTCAATGTCACTATCCCTGAAATAACCTGGCTGTTACTTTAGAAGGGTTTTTTACACAAGTAACTGTAACATAAACACATATTCAGGGCCTCACAAGGTTGCATGCTATCTGAATAGATGAGAATAACATTTTTATTGGCCTGAATAGGTGAAAACAAGTAAACTGAGAAACAGAGAAATTAAAACTACTGTGTAAAATAGGTCTTAGACCAGATATTTGTCTCTTCTTTAGTTTTCCCGGTTCCAAGAGGTCCTGTGACTTGCATGGCTACCTTTTCTACGTATGCAATTATGTTGTGAGCTTTTAACTTTTTGATCTCTGCCTGTTTCTCTAATGCAGAAATGAGAAGACAGTTCTTAGAGTATATTTATAATATAAGAAAGAAGAAAAATACTCAAGATTCCCAGAATAATTTCTTTCTACGTCTCCAAAACTTTCTCTTTCAGAAATTTTTTTTCTTCTATTTCACATATGTCTATTTAAATAGCAATTTCAGTTTTGACCAAAATAAGCGCTTCAGCTTCTTTTTTCTGTTGTGGCAGAAAAAAAAAAATATCCCCAACCTTGTCAATGCATGTCAAAACATAGGCTTCCAGCCAAGAGCTTGTACAAAAGCCTCAAAAGCAATAAACATACATAGAAAACAATGGTGACAGTTTCTAAACCTGTTCTTCCCATGCAGATTACTACTTATGTCAGCTGCACTGCTTCTGGCAGGAACATACAGCTATTAAAATGTGCTTATCATGCTGCACTCTGAAAGCTGAAACAGGAAGTTTTAAGACTACATACTTTTGAAAATGACCAGAATAAGACTTAATTTGTCATTTCTCTAATTAGATCACTATATGCATGTAAATCTATATCTATCTAGCTAGCTATTTAATTTGCTATATTTTGAAGTATGCAGGTTGTATAAGTTCATTCTTATTCAAAAGTTTACCATAACTTTTAATGGAAAGCCACTTTGTGATCAGATGCTGATGTGATTATAAATTTCAGCTGATGACAGTGTTGAATGTCTTAGATAAAACAGGGACTGTGAGCCCATTATCAGAATTAGGATCAAGAGAGGAGTTCAGATAGACCTCAATTACATTAGAATAGCTTGATTTTCTCAGATTCATCCAAAGCTAAAAGAAATAGGCTGTTCCCAGCAAAAATAATATTTGTATAAGTATTGCAAAACACTTTGATTATCGGTCTTTTATCTCCTTTCCTAAATGATGTTTCTTTCCAGTAAATCACATCTGGGCATTGCACTGATGACCAAAAATAGGCAAGTCTTCATCATGTTGCAGACATATTTTCTAGATTATGAACACCTTATGAAGGTCTTTTGAAATTAGATTTATAATGTTACACTTCATGAGTTTTTGATTGTACTGCATGCTGTTATTTCTATTAATTTCAGGAGAAACTGGAATTGTTCGGCTGCACCAGTTACCAATGGGGGTTTAAGAAAGGAACTGGGATTCAGTGCTTAAAGAGAAGAAATCTAAACTTGAAATTGTTAGTCTGGACAGTGAATAAAGAATAAGCGTATTTTCTGTGCTTAGAACATCTGAAAGAGAGTTTGGGAAAACACATTTTGGTTTCTGATTTCTGCACTGACATTGCTGACCTTAGCTATATCAAGGAAATAGCATTTCAATTCCATGCTGCAACATGAGAATGTCAATGTTTTCTATACCCAATATTTATCCTCTTGAGATGACAAACTCTCCAGGGCAGAATTAAGCAGAAACACCAGGTCTGTGCATTGCCTATGTATCTTTGCAAGGCAAATAATTAATTAGATTTGTACCAGGAGAAAGGGTGTAATCGGTGTATTGAGTACTTGAATTGCTGTCTTTTGGAAATATCAGATTTTGATGATCAGAATAGTTATTACAGTCTTCTCCCACGCAGTCCTTTTTGGTGTCCCAAACCACCTTGGTTTAAGGAATTCCCACTTTTTTTCCTCTTTTAACTTTAAGCACGTTTATTTCATTATGAAATACTCTGTGCATATTAAACTTATCTCTAATATCACAAATATGATATATAGATATAGCAATAGATTTATATTATATTTATAGAAAAACATAAATTATATCACAAATGAAGTATTTATCCATTCAGCAAACACTATGCCTTCAATAACATGTAAATTAAGCATCTTTCATGGTGTTAAGAGTTTCACACTGATGAAATAGAAAATATATGTCTAACTGTGTAGAAGACCAGATCTTAGCATGTTTTGTCTCAAACATTCCAAGTATTGCAACAGGAAAGGTGATGGGAGGAGAGGATCCTCTGGGGGTGGTGCAATGCTATGCTGAGCCAGAGTCTTGCTCTGCCTTGAGACTCATGCTCAGTCAGCAGCTTTGATTGAGTGTGGTGGCTTGTGAGCCAGCACCTTTGATGAATTTGTTTTGGGAATGGAGAAGTTATTGAAATGCACTGAACAAAATTAAGGGCTTCTTAGCCAGCACCTTTTGTGGAAGAGTTTTGTGAGAATTTAAGGGCTTGTCAATCAACACCTTTTGAGTCCAGGCAGTGGACTGGTTCCTGGAGTTATAGAAGACTGTATAATAAAACATAAAGAGCTTCCTGACACATGTCCAGTGCCTGATCAGTCTGACAAGAATTTACAATGAACATCACACCCTATTGGTGGGTCATGACAAACTGTAACAGAAATTACCCCAGTAAATTGATAAACCTTCATGTGGAATAAACACAAATCGTGCAAGAGCAAAAAATGCCTGCTGTTAGAAATAAGATTGTGTTGAATACCTCATCTGGAGTTGGTTTATATACAAATACAGTTAGATTGCACAGTTCACTTATGTTTTTCATACCACTAGCCAGGTCAGATACGAAATTTATAAAATTACTTTCATTACATATGAGAGGTCATTTTAAAAAGGCCTATGCCTGTCTTCTAATTTTCCCACACTCTCTCCCACTAGAAGAAGATTGTAAAGCAAGATAAAAAGATTTTAAAAAGCAAAAAGTTTATAAAATCTACTCTGTTTACCATTGTCACTTGGGATATTCTCCTTCCACACTCCGGAAGAGAGCTTAGCCTCTGCTGCTGACCCTCTACTCACTCACACAAATCCTCTAACCACCGTAATCTATTTATTGAAGTACTGTGTCCACCCTCCTGGCATCATTTATAAATGTCAGCCTTGCATGGATAAACTTAGACCTCTGACTTCGTGTCTATATTCTATTGCCTTCAAAAAATTATTTCAAGCAAAAAATTATACTCACTAACTTCAAATACAGGAAAATAAAAAGAATCAATAAATAATAATATTTTGTATCACAACAAAAGTCAATGCTTCACACCTGAATAACTGAATTTTTCATAAAATACTTTTCAGCTGGTAGCAGCTCTTAAGTTTAAAACTATCTGTCCTCCAAAATTCTTCACTGATCTGAAAATCTCACTGACTACAGGTGACCATCAAAGAAGAAAAGTACAAAACACCTGCATGCTTCTTTCTAATTTTAAAAGTATGGAGAAGTAAACTAAATTTTGCAGTGTATAATAGACATATTTTCTTCAAAAATAATAATATAAAAACTGAGGTTGACTGTAAATTGATGTTACCAATATTAAAACCATATCTTACGTACCAATAGATTACATTATTACAACCACAAGCAGTAAGGTAATTCAAAAAATAGTGTTCTAGAATTTCATTAACACAATTATGTAGTTTGTGTGAAGGAATTTCTGTTTTCCTTTTATTTAACTGAATGTGTAGATCTACTTCCCCCCCGCCTCCACTGTCCATGGTGCATATGACAAGGTTTCATACACATTGCATTATCTGTAAATTTGACCAACTCAGTTTTGGTTTTGATGCTTGCTCTTCCTACATTTCTTCAGTTTTTTCATGAAAGATTATTACATTAATATAGTTTATATTAAGTACGAATCAAGAGGAATTACACCTTGTAATACCATTTAAAGCAGATATAAACTTACTACAGAGCTAATAAAATAATACAAAATTAGTATAACTGGTTTGGTACAGTTTTAATGGAATGCAACCAGAACTGCTCTTTCTCTTACTTATAAGCTTATTTTATTTAGAAATATACATGTGACTCACAGATATACAATTCTGTGTCCTATCAGTATTTATATTAAATTATCAGTTCCATAAAAATAACAACTCAATATAAATTGGTTGACAGTTTAGTCAAAACCAACACATTAGTGCTTCATCAGCAATCCTTTTTGAAATTCTGATTTCCACTGGATAAATCATTTTCAAAGTGTATTGCTTTGCAAAGTAAATATATCCATATTCATAGTAAGAGTGAGGAAAAACAGACAACCATGTACTCAAAACCAATTTTTAAACAATTAGTTTAGTCTCATAAATAGCTCCAGAGAACTACATCAAACACTTATTTTTCATTAAAAAGATCAATGTAATGTCATATCAAAAAATAGCTGAATAGAATTTATTTGTCTGAACAGCTAAAGATTCAATTGATGTTATTCATGAGTAATTAGTCATGAGCTGAGTTCATCATTAGGTAGAGCTAAATTCCATGAAATATAGAAAGCAGTGTCACTTGTCCCCCCAGGGGACAAGGTCTCCCATTTAATACTTGCCTGTATTTCCTGAAGGACTTTAGGCCTCCCCTGAAGTCATGCATTTTGCACAGCTGTGGAAGCAGAATATCCCAGCTCTTTCAGGGGATGAAATGTGTATATGTTGTGTATAATACCAGCATTCAGGCCTAGGAAGAGACGCTGTTCCAAACAGTAGCTGTATTTCTCTGGTTCTGGATGCTCTGCATTTTTTTGAAAGAAATCTTTCTATTGGCCCCAAGCAGAGTATGTGCCACCTCCATCCATCAGTGGAGAAAACTGCTGACCCTACTCTCTCTACTTTGCAAACTATGTATACTGAACAGCCAGGATAAGGATTTCCTCAGGTATGCTAATGTAAGATTAATAGTAAGTTCCTCAGCTTTATTTTTGTTGGTGTTTGGGATTTCACCATTCTGTTAAGAGTTCAGTATTACAAAGTGACTGAGAGGATAAGGTGAAGACGACACTAGATTTTATAAGGCTACATTTTGGCTATATTATATTTTGGCCTATTTAGTCAGCTTGTCTGTAGTGTATATTTACATTTTTAGATAAATGAAATCAAAATGTAAGTTATAGGTAAGCTACATGTTTTTTCTCTCTGACCAGTAAGTCCAATGTCTCTCATGGCTTCAAATATTTTGTATGTAAAAACTATGTTAACATCACCTTGTCGAGTCCTTAAAGTTGTCAGAGGGTTTAATTTGCAATAAAGAAATATAATTGCTCTCTATTTAGCAAAGGTGAGATTTTTTTCAAGCTAGTTATTGCAGTAGCTTTATTTGCCAGAGATTTCTTTATGCTCCTGTAGAAGCAAATGACAGGACCCATATTAAACTGCAACTCTGTGACGGAGAGAAGTAATCTGCTTCACCAAGAGCTCCTGACTTTCTCTTCCCCAGTCCAAATCTAGTCACTTCAGCAGGGATCAGCTATAATAAATCAGCTTTGTGCTCATTTCAGCAATGGCAAACAATAAATCACAATAATTCTCTTACTGTTCAGAGAGATTTCAATACTTAGGAGATTTTTAATCACAGCAGAGAGGCAAGAGCATTAATGAGGTCTATAAATTACCTTTAAAGAGGGTAATTATGTCCAGTGTTGTAATAAAGGCTGACAGCTAATATCATTAAAGCAATTAAACACTTTTTTAGATTGTGAAGATAAATTTGAATTAAAATATTACTGTAAACAGGGGGCCCATTTATTAAGAAGCAATTGATTAGGTAGTGGACTCAGCTAATATTGCTCTAGCTTAAACAGGTTCTGTGAACTTCATTCAGATTTTGTAAAGTAACAAGGCTACATATCACAAGTAGATTGTTATTGCATTATTATCACATAAATCCATGAACAGCATCTTTACTTGCACTCTCAATTAGATTTTGTTGAATGCAATTATGATAATTTCTTCTTAACTAGCTTCCGCTCATCTTTTTTCTTGTCTAGATTTGTCCTTACCTTTCAGCTTTCTTTTTCTTTTCTGTGGTCTTCATTCCTAAAAAAAAAAAAAAAAAGAAAATAACCTCATCATGAAAATGAAATAACTGGACATTTCTGGATGCTAAGCTATGATCAGATTTCCATGGATACATTAATCACAAAAACATTAGCATCAGAAGAGCTTTTCATTATGAGCAGTCATAAAATCTGATACCTAAAGGAATGAGTTAAGATTTACTGTCTTCTATTTTAATGTATACTCAATGATAGGCTGAAATTAAAACCTCTGCTGAGTACCTAACCACCCCTGATTTTGTGCCCAAAACTGAAATAAAATACCTTTTTCTTATCCTCTGCTTCTTCAGAATGATGCAATGTATTGCTTCTTTCAGCACAGTGGCAAAGTTCATTAGCAGAAGAGAGAAATATTCCTACACTAATCTATCCTGTAAGTTTGTGATTAGGATGTTTTTAGAAGGGAAACAAAGACTTTGATTTTTACCAGCCCAAGGATGACATAAAATATAATTTTCTGGGTAGCTGATCTAGTAACTCTAAGTTAATTATAAATAGTTTGATGGTGGGAAGCAAATACCTAAAAGATGCAAGAGACTAACAGCCCAGAAGAATGGCCTAGCCAGCAGCCTGTGGGCTACTCAGGAAAAAAAATCAGGAGAAAAAATACATCACGGGGATCAGTGTGGTAGTGTCACAATATTTTATGGAAGACTTAAGCATTAACAGGAGGAGAGCAAGCAAACACAAGTCCGATGGACTAGCCCAAGAACCAACACATTCACTTATTAATGACAGACCAGTGATTTATGTGATCCTTGTCTCTAGGAGCTGTTCCCTTCCTAAGGCAGTGCCCAGACCTAGTGCACAGCAGACTCTTGCTTTTCCAGAACCAATGAATATTTTACTACAACAATGAACAAGAGTTCATTGCTGGAAGAAATGCATTGAAAGTCCTTCAGGCTGGGCAAAGGATTCATACTGTGTTTGTTGCATATAGGTAAAGCCTTATAAAATGAAGGCCTTGTTGCCTTTGTAAAATCATGGCTCAGGCCTGTTACTTCGGCTGAGTAGAGAAGGACTGTGGGAAAGAGACACAGCTGAATTAGGGGTAGAAAAACATGCCGCATGACCATCACATGTTCACATTGTGGTGTGTGGTGGTTGGTTGAATTATGTTTGTTATGCTTTAAAACTATGTAAACAGATAAGTGGCTAAGTGCTTAAAAAGGCCGGGTTTTTGCAAAAAACTGCTGATGCTTGCCATCGTCTTCAGTGTCAGTCTTTTGTGTCCACCGTCATATGTTCTTGAATAAAATGGAGAGGAAAGCAATATAATCTGCCAATAGTTCTTTATTCCATATTTCTTCAATTTATTTACCTATATGTTTTGAAATAGTTCAGGAAATTAGTTCCAAAGAGTGTTTGTGGACACAAACACTGAGAGGTCCCTAAATCTGGAAAAGAAGTTGACATTTAATGCATATCTCTATTTCTAGTACTTCTTTTTTTCTTTTGTCATTAGTGGTTTCCTGCTCTAACTTCCTTTTTGAGGCCTTTAACTTCTCCTCTGTACTGTTTAGTGATCATAGGAACATACCCTTAGGCCTGACTATAAGGACCAAGAAGAAGATACATGAACAATGGAAGAATCTAGTGAATCTCAGAAAACACCTGTGATCCTGGTTAATTACTGGATGTATTCTTTTGTCTCCTGTTGTTTACCAAGGTTACATCCAGCCTCTGTCAACATACTGGATGATTTTAAATGGTTTTGCTCCTCTTTTTTTTAAAGGAAGCTGCTGGACTGTGGATTACTTTTCTGTCTTTTGTTTCCAAAGTGTGCATTTTACTTGTACTATAAAACTAAATAAATTCCTTTTCAGTATGGGATGTACATTTCAGTCCACATCAGAGTTTAATAACTCTTCTACATTCTGCAACAGCAGGATTATAAAAACAATACTGTAGGTGTTTTCAAGTCAATTTATCCATAGTTATATGTTATGTATGAACACAGCTTTAGCTTTTTGTTTTAAATGATTGCCAGAGGATATAATTAAGGGAAAAGTGGCAGATATATCTCAAAGATATAATCTTAATAGCTGCAACTGTTAATCAAACCACAGGTTGAATACAAAGGTCTACCTGTATCTCACCTAATGTTAGGCATATCAGTGACGTACCTAAGGGAGAAATCTGGGATATGGCTACGCACAATGTAAAGAAAGGGACATATGAGCAGAAAAGATCTTAACTCAGCAAACTGCTTGCTCTACTTATTGTTTACAAAACTGCATAATGTCATGGGCTCCAAATTTAGAATTTCAGTTAAACAGGAAACAAGTCTTTTCTAAGGAAAAAAAATCAAAAGGAAACTAAATTCAACCTTTAATTATCCTCTTAATAGCAAAGAAAAACAGGTGAGAGGAAATTAATGGGGAAATATACTTAAATTTATTTTTTAAAAAGTGTGCATTTTATGCAAATTTCCAAAATTGCGATTTAAAATAGATAAATCCTGTGAAGGCTGGATTTTTTAAAAGCATGTATTCCTTCTTATGTGTAACAGAAACAAACACTCTTTTTTCTCTGCAGCAGAGGAAAAATATGTCTCTGATATTATATGATTAGCAATGTGGGCTAGCAGCTACTACAATATTTCTTTATTACACAGAGAAATATTCATAATTTTGAAATTGATGCTTGTTTTTAGTTCCATTACGTGTATAGTTAAAGGGTGGCAAGCACTCTTACCCAAACCTCCATGAATATTTTTTTCCATTTCACATAGTACAACAGGCATTTGACCGTGTCTCTTCTGAGTGAAATTGTGGGAGGCTCCTCAGCATATCTCATAATTCAGAAGTAGTTGCCCATACTTTTTAAACCTTCTCCGTCTCTTGGCCAGCAGTTTCAATCCTGTTTTCTGTGTATGTTCAGGTGTCACCATTCTATACACCCAGCTGCAGGCTCATAAAACCTTACAACTCATTGGAACTTAGAAACATTAGTTTGCACAATTTTTTTTCTAGACTAGTGAGTGTACTTGTTTGAAAAGAAACCAGTGGGAGATCACAAGACAGAGTTATAATTTAATAAGAAAATTTAAATAAATGCAATAGTACAGAAACACTGGCAGAGTCAGGATACAACCTGACACCCTGTTAGTCGGGGTAATGGTAGCAGTCCTAATGAAGTGGTCCTGCTGAAGCAGCAATCCTGTAGAAAAGGGTCTGGTTTACCACCTGAAGGTCCAATGATAGCTCTTGCCCCTGGGAATCCAGTAGGTAAGGGCTGTTTGTGCTGTTCCAAACCCCAAATTGTATCCAGGTGGGAATGCTTGGCTCTCTCCCCCCTGGGCTGATGTAATTCTGTGGGTCATGCGGTGGGTCCTTGATTGCCCATTAAACAGAGATAGACCCTGGATGGAGTTATCAGGGATGAGTCGTGGTAGGAGATAATGAACACTGCCCTACCTGCTTTAACAGTTTGTGAAGATGATAATGGAATACATGCGTTTGGTCACATCTTATATTGTAACCTAGGACAGTGAGTTATGTGTTTAAGTGGAGGAGAATAAAGCTGGGACTAGAGAGAAAATGTTGGGATACTCAGGTGTAGCACCAAATTATTACACAGTCTAAAACTGACTCACCTAACTTTACAGCACAGCCATTACTGGAAGAAATCCAGGCATTCACCTTCAATTTACTTGTGAAAAATCCAGAAAACAGACCAGTAATTAAAGCATACAGTATGGACAATCAAATATTTAACTTTGTTGATGTAATACATGCAAAAAAATGTGAGACATCATTCTTATTCTTCTTCAGCCTCATCAGGCTGAGGGGTAAAGGGAAATCTCTGGTCAAGGAATGAATTATGATGTCTCACAACGAGCAATTGTGCTATGCTTGAATGCTGCTTAGTTAGAAATTTGTGAACATAAATACTGTTTGAAACAGAAGGTATTTGTAGGACTTTTTTCTGGTAGTATTTGCTAATTGCTAACAGCTATCAGACAATTGGTTTTCTCAGGGTTATAAAAAATATAGCTTCAGCTGACTTTTCATGTAACCCTCCACGGGCCTCCTCTTACTGGTGCATACATTTATCTCACTTAAATGTCAAGAGATTTCAAGATTTCAGTACAAGAGTAAAGGAAATTTTACTTAATCAAATTATTAAAGTTATGAAGGAAATCATATACACAGGTTGTTAACAAATCAAGAAGTCTGGATTCAGTATATCCATGTATATCCCGTATCTGTGTTTTTTAGGCCAAAGGTATTGCTGCTTCATGTCAGCTGAAGATCATTTTTGTAAAGACAAAGATCACAAGAACTGGACCTGAAAATGAACACTGGCTATTCCAGAAGAAGTAATCTGGAATAGGTCAGCACAATATTCTTCCTAGTCACTAAAGTCAGAATTATCTATGCTCTGAAACTTGAAGCTTCAGGTTGTATTGAAAAGGAAGAGGGACTGATTGCTATATAGGATTTTCCAAACTAAATCTGGCAATTCATTCCTCTTGTTCTGTGATGTGCCTGAAGTAGTTACTAGTATCTTGTAGAATACCCCTAGGGAAAGAAAGAAAGAAAAAACCCCAAGACACAATCCATCAGCCAGTGATGTACATTCAGTCACACACAGGGTGATGTTTTGCAAGCTTCATTTGCTGTTAAGGTGCCTCTCATTTTTAGTTTACCTAAACTGTGCAAATAAATGTAAGGTAATTTATAAACTGTAAAAATTAGGTTAATCAAGAAATGAAGACTATTTCCATTTCAGATATATTTTTAATGGCAATCTTGCTTGTTTCAGTAGATGTCTGCTATCAGTCATGGACCTAGTTTAATACTTACCTTGCCCAACCTAATGTTCAGCAATAGGTTTCTGGTTATTAATTACAACTCCACAATATAACAGGTGCCCCATGCATCTCACCCCATTTATATTCAGGCAGGCTGGTACACTTCATTCTTATATGCACACAGCACCAAAAGCAATTACTGCTAAAAGCAGGTGTATTATTCATTGTGCTATGAAAAGTTCTCTTTCTGGTAGAAAGGTAATGAGTGCTTGAGAAGACTAATGTTTAATAATATTCTGTTAACAGATCATCTGTTAGAAATACTGATTAAAGGAAAGAGTCAATGCCAGATCCACATTTGGTGTTCATTTGCACAGCTTTGCTGAAATCAATAGCCCTACATAGGTGTCTAAATATCCAAGCAAAAAGTGCTGACCTTAACATTGATCTCATCATTAAGACATTTGTGCCAGGTTTTATCTCTGAAAATACTTTTGAATTTCCCCAAATGATAGTTAAGGACATTTTTGAAAAGCATTTATTCTGACAATGTGCCTGAATTGCAGAGCTGAGATTTGGATGCAGATACAAAACTTCTAGAATAATCACCAATCTTTGTATACCACACTTTGAATGAGCAAGTCTTACAGGAAAAAAATAGATGACTAAGATATAGAGTATCTTATCCTAGATGAGACTTCGAAGTGCAGGTAAAGTTAGATCGACAGCTTGATTCTCATCTCTTTCTGTATCTGTAATGTAACACTGAAACCCTAGAGAGATTTAATTCATATCCGTGTTTAGACCACAAGTTTCAGTAATGTCCCCTGAGATGAGAGGATCTGACATTGCTCTGTCAGTGCTTTGACTTTCATTTAAACTGTGTGGAGCAGGATGTACAGGTGAAAACTGGACGACAGTTCAGGAGCATCATTGCCTGCATTCCAAAAGACCTGTTTTCAGATTATTAAAATAGATTACATAGTTTATGAGAGGCCTCCCTTCTGATAACAGACAGGTTAGAGTCTCTTGCTAATATCCCTCTGGAAACTGAAAGAAATGTGAAAGAAATAAAACCAAAAATAAAATAATATGTAAAAAGAAAATGATGGAAAAATTGTTAGCAGCAAGAAGAAAGATTATTGAAAGAAATCCAGGAATACTCACAAGATCATAAAAAAGCTAAAAATAGATAATTTAAAGTGCTGTTTCAATTCCTAATGGACTGTATTTAAATACTTAGCTACATTCATAGCTTTATTTTTTCCTAGTGTATTCTAATGTGGCTCTAGATTAAAACCTAACAAAATGCTGGACAGATTCCCAGATTTGCTGTACTCAGTTCTAAATTGTGAGTACCTTGGAGACAATTTCAGAAATGTAAGATTGCACAAATATTTCTTGAAGTAAAGTTATTTCTATGTTTTAGATTAAGGTGAGGAGAAAATTATAAGTCCTGTAAATGGTTGATATGTAGTTAATTTTCTTTACCTCCAGACTTTCACTGATGTATATGATAGCTATGGAGATGAGCAAAAGTTTGATTACCAGAGGTAACTGAAATCCTTATAAATAAAGCAGGTATCCATAGGAAAGTGAAATTCTTTCTCTAATTTAAACCAGAAACATTTTCAAAATTGACCATGTTTCTTCCTGCCCTAGTGGACATTTATACTCAAGGGGAAGTGCCTCAATTTTCCATTTTTCCTTCTTATTCTCTTACCAGGGGAATTTAAGAGACATAAATCATTTTTGTGTGTCTTTATGCAGCCTATTGGTCAATGCCATGAGACCTTAAGATGGCATAAATCATTTTGTGGGTATTTATTCTGTTCACTGTTGAAAGCCCAGAATTTTGTACAAGTTCTACTAGTGACCTTCAAATAGAATAGATTTTCATGTCAGATTTTAGGGAAAATAAGAAGTAGCTGACAATGTTTCTTCATGCAGCAAATAAAAACAAATACCCAGTGAAGTCCAGAGGATGCAAATGTTTTATAACACTGAATAGAATTACATATTTGATCAAATTTATGCACATGCTGAAATGGCTTAGGATGGGAATCTAATTTTTCAAGCCCTTATTTCTGCTGCAGTTGTGCCAACATATGAGGAATTCAGTCATTTCCTCAATCGTCTGTGGAAAGAAAGCTCCCCACCTTGTTCAGTGGGAAAAAGACAATTCCTAAGGATAGTAATTTGGCATTACTGAAAGTATATTGTTTTCATTAATAGACATGAAAAAAATTTTTCTAATTACACAGGAAATATTTCCAACAATTTTTGCATATTCATCTGTGGACTTATAAATTTTCTTCTAACGTAAAGCTTAATTTCTCATTTCCTCCAAACATACCAAGAAGGTAACATGGCCTCTAGGAAGAGGAACATAGAGAAAAAAAAACATTTATAAGTGCATTTCTCCAAATTATCTGGAGTTTTAAGTTGCCCTCATTGCGGGTTAGAGCACGGTGCTAATAACTCCAAGGTTGTGGGTTTGAGTCCGTATGGGCCACACACTCAAGAGTTGGTCTCGATGATCCTTGAGAGTCCCTTCCAAATCAAAGTGTTCTTTGATTATGTATGGTGAAAATGTACATCTCCCTTTGCCAAATTATCAGTATTTTCAGGGGTTTCACTGTCTTAAAAATTTTGTAAACACCAGGCAATTTTGTCAAAAAATAATTCAAACGTTTTCAAACGTTTTTTGAGGTAGGCACCCAGTCTCAAATATACCTTGGGCATCCAAATGTATCAAATGTATCAAAGATGGAAATTTGGAAACAATTTAAACAATTATTTTTAAATCAATATAAACTCATTTCATAAATTTTTGTGGCTCTCATAATTTTTCACAAATATTGTTAATGGTTCATAATACTTTACAAAAATTTGGAAGAGGAACATCTGCCAACAGGTCAATGATTATCAGATGTGCATTATTTGAGGATTACGATTGAATTTCTTTCCATCAAATCCACATAAAACTAGCCTTCAGATGAGTCTGTAGGGATTTTTTGCCTGGGAAGCTGATTTTACTGCAGACATTACTATTGGATTCAGTCTGACATCTATTAAAAGTTTCTCAGTTCTTCATCGATAAACTGCTAGTATGTCCAGTGTTTCTCCAAAGAAGGATCTTCCCTACCTTGTTGCCAGCCTGTGGGACCAATGTGGAAAATTATCAGAAGAGTTTTAAAAGGAAAGAAAACTGTCAGAAGTGACAGAAGAGAGAAAACTGTAATGCTTTGAAGGGAAAGGAAGAAAGCAAAATAAGCCTTTATCAGAAAATGTGATGGAGAAAAGAAAAGAATAACATAGTAGAAAAAATGAAGCAAGCTATAACATAGCAACAGTTCATCTTCTTAGTTGTCCTTTATATTTAAACAAAAAATCCCGTTCTAAGAACCTGAGTCAAGATTGAGCCCCAAGGTGTGGATACTTCTGAGTCATATGTAATACTGCATCGAAAAAAATGTTCAGGTGGTTTAGCAAGGTCATCGTGGTTTTCTGTTCATTGCAACTCAGAACACTGACAAAGTGAGATTATTAATCTGCACATCAATGTGCATAAATGATGGTGTGCTTACGAATCTTGGATGGTTATTTTTCTTCATTGCATACAAATATTCATATTTAAGGATGGCTGACACTATTAACTTTCTGGAATTTCTGTCTATTCTTTACCAAACTTTGATTACGCTTTAATGAGTCCCCTGTGCAGCCCTTAAGAAGACCTCTTCTGCGTTGAGCAGGCAATTTTGCCAAAAACCTTATTTAGCTTTCTAGAAACTGAGAGCAGCCTTCATCTGCAGAAAGCAGCAGATGGCAAGTAAGTTGGCTGCCAGTAGCCAGGGAGAGTTAAAGAGATATATAGATCCTGAGTGTAATTTACTGAGGACAGCTCTCAGTGCTTTACACTAAAATTCTTTGTTTAAGCACAATTAATGCCAGAACCACTTCTTTCACGTGACTGGGTTCTGCAGCAGCTATTAACATTATTATTCCAAAACACCAAGGGAGTAACACAGTGCTCTGTGAGGAATGATGCATCTTTCTTACAGTCTGTAATTCTAGCATTTCAAGATAGTAGAGATCACTTTCAAGTACCTTAATGATGTGAGCAGATTTTCAACAGCTCTCGGTGGCAGTTGTACGTTGCTGACAGAGCCACTGAAAATCCAGCAAACTTTGTGTAGGCACTCGACAGAAAATTAGCTATTCTGCAAAATGGCATCAACTTTCAAATCCTGAACTTGTCAAAAAATTTGGACTCATTTTACAGGGAATGAAATTGAAAATTCAAGGCAAAGTACAATCATAAGTTTTGCCTGCCCTGACTCTGAGATGGTTCAAGTGTATCCAAGCTTGACCTTTCTCTGTCATGATTCAAATACCAGGTTCAGACACATAGTGGCTGGAGGACTGCTAGAAAGAAGGGATGCCGAGCACTTTGCTCAAGGCTACAGAGGAAAACTCAGTGCAAGAATCTGAAACAAGAAGCATTTATCTATAAAAAAACCCCCAAAACTAACTCTCCCTTCACCTGTCCATTTCTGCGTCAGCAGAGGTCATCTGCACCAAAAAGCAGATGCTTTTAAACCCATTTAGAAGGCCAAATGCAGAAAGGTAATGAATTACATTGTTTTATAAATATTCATACTCTACCAAAGCATTTAAAAAGATTTTTTGACTAGTGTAAATAAGAGCCCTGTAGACAATAAGGTACTACCATGATCATTACTTGCCATGTGCTCTGTTCCACAGCGGAGAAGACTGTATAGAATTAGGGGTAAAAAAACCACGTCTTCTCTGCTTTTCTCTTTCTAGTCTTCTATTCATCTCATTAGGTGAAGCAATGCTAAATTTTCATGTGCTTAAACTTTGTAAGCATCAGACAATAGAATTAATCCAAATCTATCCTGAGTACTCAAACAGAAATGAACATTAAGAGCAAAGAATTTTTGTAATGACTTGTAAAGACTCTGGATTGAGCTCTTTCAGAGGACTGTTCACCACAGCAACTAAGATTATGACCACATGGTGTAGCCTAACAAGGAACACAAACCAGTAAACGCAAGGCAGCTGCAGATAAAGGGAAGGAATTTGTCCTTTCTACACTCCCTCTGCAGGGCACTTTCTTTCCAACATCAGAAATTTCTTAAAGATCTCAGATAGAGTTTTTTCTTTTTTTTTTTTCCTTTGCCACAAAGGACTTCTAATACCACTGCAGTAAAAAGTTCTTCTTTTATAATTTGTCTTTCAAAGCTTTGTCTTCTCTAGTCCCCTTGGTGTATGTTTCATTACACCTTTTTTTACCAAAATCAAGCAGTGATGGGTCACAGAAAGTTAATAAAATGCTATATTTCCTGCTTTTTACAAGGTGTGATGTGTGGCATATCCAGGAGCAGCACAAGCATTAAATGTCAGCATTGACTGTTGTAACAAATAGGTTTCAATGGTGGTGTAGATTTTTTTTTTTTTCAGAGGAGGATTGTTTTTTCCTCTTTTCCATACCAATTCATGGCACTGTTTCCTTTACAATGATCAACTTTTTGACTGTCTTTGGGAACTGGGAGCAGTTCACATTCAAAGCATTTATGTTAGACAGAGTTGAACCAATGTGGCTAAAATAACAAGGACTGCCTAGGTACCTAATTTCTCACCTTTTGTGCTTTTATTATTTTTCATTTCTGAAATGTTGGTGCACATACAAGGTCAGACTGCTGGCATTATTATAAGAAAAAAACAGTGCATGCAGCCCTGAAACTAACATTATTTCTAGTGCTATTTTCCAATTGCTCTGGAAAGACAATTTTCACAACAAGGCTTATTCCTGTAACATGCCCAGCTCAATACTGGGCACCCATGTTGCTCGCAAACATCATATAAACATTCTTGCTGTTGATATATCTTCATAAAAATACCACTTTTTAATAAACACAAAGATATTGTGAGGTGCAAAGACAGAAGGAAAAGGAAAACTTAATCAAATAATATTAGTAAATCATATTAGTGGCTAAAAATGTAAACCCAAATTATTCACATTACTAGTAACCGTGCCATAAAACATTCACTAAAATGTCATCAAAAGTCCAATCAGGTTGTAGTTATGGGCATTAAAAGGCATCCATTGAGCAATATAGTTTAAAATTCAAGATATATAATTTCAAAATGTGAAATGAAAAGGGACTGGAGATTAGACCTGTTTATCTGATGTTTCCATGAATGTCCCTGCACAGTACAGTGTAGCAATGCTTGCACTATCTCCAAATGAACAAACTAGTTGACTGGGTTACAATCAATAGGCTTTATTTCCCCAAACTTGAGCTAAAGGGATGAGAATATTTTCTTCACGTTAGGACATTATACAGAAAGGAACTTAAGCACAGCCTTTAACTGCAAATCATGAAACTTCTCTTTAGCAGTTCTTTGTCCCTACAAAACTCGATCACATCTCTTCAAGAGCGTATGTCGGCAAGCATACAGATCCACTCTAAGAAGATCCCTTTGCAACTGTTTCCAAACTTAAATAACAAGGGAAAGTTACTAGCAAGGAGAAACTAATGAAATGCATTTCTCTGCTTTCATTTCTTTCTGAGCTCTGGAATCTCTTCAGATTAGGTTAGAGTCCACTGGAGGAGGAGAGTCCTGTCAGATCAATCTGTACTTCAGTGAGAAGCAATTAGCACCTCCTCACAGCACAAAACTCACAGCCTAAAAGGTGCTTTGTGCCCTATCTGGGGATGTGTGCACACTTTGCTGCCAGCCTGTACTTCTCCATCAGAACCTGCTCTGAAAATGTCAAGACATTCTGTTACAAGATGCGGCTTTATGTCTGAAGAGTAATATCCATTAGTCCTAACTCATTCTGCCTTTATGCTACAGGAGGAAAAAAAGAGTTCAATCTCTGCAAGCAATCTGGCTCTGCAAGCCAAAATTATGGTTCCCTTTCCTTAGTCCATCTAGGTCGGCATGCACTCATGGGGTATGTTTCCAAGCTGCTGTATGTATGCTTCTGTACTTGGAGTTCCCAGATGAATGTTTGTAAAGCTAAGATTCCAGACAGAAATATCACAAATGTTACTCAAATTTTAGTCACAATTTGAGAGCTGTGGAAGGGCTCAGAGGGAGTAAAAAGTTTTTATGTTAAACAATGTCAGAAACAAATAAATATTTCAGCTAGAAATTAGATGTTCACTGGTTCTCAACAAGCACGTGTATCCAGGACTTATATGTATTAGGGTTCAGGGGCAATTAACTCTTTCCTGATTACCACACACTACTTTCGCTGTAGTGGCGAAAGGAGTAGTTATGGACCCCCGAAGAGGTTATGATTATAGCGAAAAAAAAAAAAAAAGAAGAAGGAAAAGGAAAAAAAGGATGAAGAAAAAAGGAAAAAATTGAAAAAAAAAAAAAAAAAAAAAAAATTTTTTTTTTTTAATTTGTTTTAAAAA
>VZTH01010892.1:80184-125275 GCA_013397815.1 Aleadryas rufinucha
AAAAAAAAAAAAAAAAGAACAATTTTTTTCTTGTAATTGTTGCTATGAAAAGAAGAAATTATAACATATTATGTTACCTGCTGGTGTTTGAATGAGTAGTAATTAAAGAACAATATCAAATATAAACAAGCCTTGGGGACCATCATCTCCACATACACAAGTCAGTTCTGTGAGAACTCAGCAGCCATTCAGATTTCTGTGTAAAAGAAATAGAAAATAAAACTAAGAAGCAGAAGCAAACCACTTATTATTCAACACTGAGATCCTTTGTGGAGCAAATCCCTGCAACTTGTATATGTTAGTGCATCAAACTGGTAAACTTTTCAGCCATTCTCTGATACGTTAATTCATTCCTCTTTACCATATGAGATGCAAAATTATGATAAATGTCTTCATCAGATATATTTAGTGTAAAACTATATTTCTGCAATTCTTTCGTATTTCCATTTTTATTCCTCCATTCTGTTTAGACAAGTTTTTGTTTTTTTTTATCAGAGGTAGAGAAAGTTGGACAGGTGTTTCAAAGAATGGCACATAAACAATACTGTCTCTGTCATATTTGTTTCCTGCTTAAGTGAAAGGGTGTGGATTCAAGAGCATTCATTGTTGTTTCTCTCTCTTTTTAACACATATAGAAAACCCAGAAATCTTCACCATGTTTTTTAGAGATAAGTTTCTAGGACTCTGAGATAAATTTGAAACTTTATGACAACATAAATTTTCCTGCTTCAACTCACGCTTTCATAGATACAATAAGGGTCATTTTACCCAAACTCAGTAATTATTTTGATCACGATTTCTAGGAGGGTTCACACAAGGAATCATGAGTGAGAAGGAGGAAAAAATATTGTAAAATTAAGTTATAAACCCTAGGATAAAGCCCCATATGAACAAAAAGGATTCGTTGTCCTCAGTGTTTCTGAGGTCTGTAAGCGTGCAGATTTTACCTAACAAGGAAAAAATAGAAATTCTTAAAAGAAGAATGAAATTTTCCATTTATCATAAAAGTTCTACAGGCTGCATAATCAGGCAAAGCAAACAAGACTTTCACAGTACACCTGGATTAGTCAATAATTTAATTCTAAATACATCATCGGATGAGAAAGAAGTTTAAAATCTATAGTTTCAGTTATTTTTATAAAATTTCTGACACATTTTTTATTCTCTGTTACCTCATCCCAAATCAAAACCTTCCCATACTTGACCATTTAAATGGAAGCTGAGTGTCATAGAGAGACATGAATATCCTGATTCATACAAGTATACATTGTTTATGAAAATTACTTCATTATAAACATTTAATTTCTCAGTGATTGTGTCTGTTCAAGATGTATTTGCACATCCTTTTAGGAAAAAACATCCACTATTTTTGCTTGTGTTACAATGAATGATTTATATTTCATAATCTTGGAGGACTACACAGCAACAATATATTAGACACTGTCTTTGACCTAAAAGTCAGATCTTTGATCTAAAAGTAAAATATTTAAAAACCTGTCAGTATCTGTACTAATCTTTGCCTTGAAATGTCTGTATATGTAAATACATAGCTTTACAGTATTGACAGAAAAAAGAATCAAATGTTATGAAATTGTTCTTCCAAGTACTGAAACCTTTTCATTCATTCCTAATCCTACATAATTCTCTCAGATAAACTATTTTCAAGAAAAGTTTTCTCTCCAAAAAGGGAAATAAATATATCAGGGAATGGATAACTGCCTTCAAAAACAATGTTCTAGCTCTACAGTATCATGATAGAGAGATAAGAGTTCATTATATATAATTTCATAGAAACAGGGAAAATCTGCTTCTGTAATCAGTACTGCTACCTCATTTGACTTTGGAAGATCATGAAATTTAATTTACTGTGATATATTTGAAGAAATTAATATGAAAGAAGCTACCAATTTTGACCTGTTATAGTTGCTTGAAAACCTTAGATGACAATTGGTACCATGAGTGTTAAAAATAGTTAAACCACAGATCAGTAGTTTCCTGCCTCAACCTTTCCCCCTCTTTGTCTCTTACATTTTCTTGCTTCCTTGCATACTCCCCCAAAAACCTCTGTATTTCTCACCTTTAAATTTTCCTGAGTCCCACTGAGTGTAAGAAAAACAAAAAAATTTTTTTTTCCTTTTAAGATTTCCCTTTTCTAATTTTCCTGTACAGGGGGAGCAGTTTTAGCTCTTAGTTTTGTGAAAGATCATGTAAAGCACTTGTCATTAAAATACATTATTCTGTTTTACTGAAAGTTTTGTTCCTATGAAATCACACTGTTTCTTTGGCTTAAAAATATTCAAGAATGAGCATCGATAAACTGCAAATTAAACTTTACGAAAATTATGTTAAGACCAAGCCTTTTTTTTTTTTTTTTGCATATTTAATTTGTACTAGCTGAATAAAATATATGTAAGTTTTGATATCTCCATTTTCTTCTGGTGGAACAACTGGGATCTACACAAAACCAGATTCCAAAGTGCAGATAGCTACAAATCAAGTATTTTCTGGCATTATAAGTCTGGTTCATGATTTTCTCTTAGTTTTTATACATGTCTCTCATTAAACAATTATGTTTGCTGATTCATACATTCTCTTATATGTGGCAGGTTTTTTAAGTAATCTCTGTAGTGATGCACTTTTACTAAAAAGCTCTGGAGTGATAAGCAGGGAACAGACTCCTCCTATTCAACACAGAATGTATTCAAGGTGTGAGACACAAGCCCAAATGCATTTAAAACCATGCCTCCTCCTGTGGCTAATTTAGTGTCACTCCACCATGGTTCCTTAGTGACAGCCATGTCACTATTTATTACCACAGTCAAATCCAGACCCAGGGGTAGATAACATGACTATTCTTTGTGCAGTGCCTGTAGCCATGGTTGAGATTGATCCAAATCACCTTTTGAAATATCCTGGATAAAATAGCCAAGGCAAAATGACAGAATATCCCAGACCATGTGTCCAAGAATTTGTTAACATCACTCTTCCAATACTTCTGCACTAGGACTATTATTCTCTATTATATACATTTCCATTAACTTTCCACACTTTTCCCCTACTCTTATTTTCGAATGATAAAAACAGAAAGAAGGAAAACTCATATGGCCTGAGTGACCTGAAAAAATTATTTGGAAAAATAAATATAAATACCTGCCTACTCTTTCAAATAAAAAAATTGTCAAATGTAAGACAATTGGATGTGTTCACAGCATGCACAACTTTAACTCCTTTACCTTTTAATTTTTAATTTCAGAATTTTTTCTCTCAAAAAAAAAAAATCACTGTTAGCCAGGAAAGCAAATTCTTCTCTGCTGCCATCAAAAAATCTTGCATAATTTTACTCAGAAATCCACAATCTTCTTTTTTCACCCTCGCCAATGTCTTTTGAGATTCCAGATGAACAGCTTTTCCTTCAAGCTCCCTCAAAGAAATGTATAGTTGAAACAAAATATTCATTCAACCAGAAACAAAATATTTCTGTTTGTAAATGAAAATTTGCACAGTCTTTCCTTGTGTGTTTCTTTCAGTTTTGTTAAACATAACTCTGAAAAACACTTTCAGCAAGCATAAACTACGGAATACAATAAATCAAGAGTGTAACAGTGGTCTCACAGCTTGAACATGGAAAATTATGTCATCCAGATAATGTAAATAGATTGAAAATAGCACCAGACACAAGGAAGATTGCTGTGGAATAGTAGTTATAATTTTGAAGGGCAGAGATGTACCATTTCTGCTAGAGGTAAGAACCTGAAAGTGATTTATCAATACCAAAGAACTCCTATGAAAGATTGTTATTTCTTCCCTCTATCAAAAAGCTAGTTGAAACAATTGTCAGTGAACTGGTAATGACTTGCCCTGCAGAGACGTGTCACAGTGGGGTTTGGTCTTCATATCTCTCCTCCAAAATACATCAGATTTTAATTGCTGATGAGAAAAGTTCTGTAGATAAAACTGAAGAGGCCCTTGCTACATTTTTCTACTTTCTTACTCAATCTTCCTTACTCTTACAGGAATATGTAGCATCTAAACCTATACTTAAACTCTTTTAATACCAAGAAATTAGCACCTTAATAGTACCAAAATGAAACTCTTTTTTTCCTATGTTTTATTGTTAAAATCACTCAGATTATCACATTCTCATCAGTTCCCCCAGGACACACACACACATGGAAAACTTCTTCAAACATCTCTTTGACTGAGCAGCTGTTCACAATAAAAAGGCTTCCTCAGAATGAATGGGACTATTTGCATTTATCAAGTAATTTAGAATCTTCCAATTGCTAATCTAGACCAGGTAAGAGAAATCAGTTGATTTAAAATAGAGCAATAATACAGGTTTTTATAAGGAATGTGTGTCATATTGTCATAGTTTAACCCCAGCCAACAACTGAGTACAACACAGCCACTCCCCCATCAGTGAGACTGGGGAGAGAATCAGAAGAGTAAAAGCCAGAAAACTCATGGGTTGAGATAAAGACAGCTTAATAGAGAAATCAGAAGCCATGCACCCAAGCAAAGCAAAACAAGGTATTCAATCGCTGCTTCCCAAGGGCAGGCAGGTGTTCAGCCTTCTCCAGGAGAGCATGGTCCCATCAGGTGTAGCAGTTACTTGGGAAGACAAACGTCATCACTCCAAATGTTTCCACTTTTTCTTTCTTTCCCCTATCTCCATATAGTGAGCATGATGTCATACGGCCTGGAACACCCCTTTGGTCCTGGCTGTGTCTCCTCCCAACCTCCCATGGATCCCTAGCCCTCTCACCAGTGTAGAAGTGCAAAAAGTACAAAAGGCCTTGGCTCTGTGTAAGCCCTGCTCAGTAATAACGAAAACATCTCTACATTATCAACCCTGTGTTCAGCACAAATCCTTATTGGGTTACTTCAAAAATGAAAGTTAGTTCTGCACTATAATTAGAAAACGTAAGTATAATTGAAAATGGGAAAGGAAAGAAGGAAAGGTATAACTAGACACCTCTGTGTGGTCACAATAGGACAATAGGTTTCCTTTGTGCATGAAAGCATGTTTCTTTTAAGACAAATAATTGTGTACTATCCTCAGTCAGAGAAGTCTTGTGTCTCTTGCTGCCACATATGCCTAGGTATATCCCAGACAATTTAGACCATTCTTTCAAAGGATGTTAAATTTTTCTTCTTAAGGTGATTGACATGTAGTGAGTCATTCCAGCATCTATAGAGAGAATCACACATTTAAAATGTTTCTTGCATGGACATCTCCTTTACAATTAAAAACTACATTTGGGTGCATTGAATTTAAGTCCATGTAATTCTGTTAACATATTCTACTCTTCCATTTAAAAACAAGTACATAGGGAAAAAAAAGAAGATGGCTGTTTTGGTCAGGATTGGGGTTTTTTATTACAGGTGTTTGGGAAGCACAATTTGTACCTAATAGATCAAACACTTTAAAAAAACCTATAAATGCAAGCAGCAAGGTGTAGCTCTGAGCAAAAGAATCTGGGAGGAGAAGAGTCTGAATAAAAGAAGGAACTAAAAGCTGATGACTTCTGGAAAAGCCCTCTGCTCCAGCCTCTAGTTTTTCAACCAATATTAAGAAGTATTGACAATATTGTCCTTTCATATGTGGTTATCAGAGACCTGCCCTAATGCCCATTGATTTTTTCCTCCATTGATTCTGACCATCTTCTAGAATGTGACCTAGCTGTCCAAAAACTGTTTGCCATGGATAAACAGCAAAACATATGCAAAATCCTTTTAAAAACAAAAAATAATGCTTCAAAAAAGACAAAGCTTAAAAGACCCAGGTAAGGTAACAAACAAAAAATGCAGATATTGTAGTTGATATTTCTGTGAGCAGCCGCAGTGTT
This sequence comes from Aleadryas rufinucha, assembly GCA_013397815.1. NCBI lineage: Eukaryota > Metazoa > Chordata > Aves > Passeriformes > Aleadryas > Aleadryas rufinucha. The sequence goes on from VZTH01010892.1 coordinate 86,034, forward strand.
CATCCTAGCATACCATAGAAATTATTTAACTCTTAAATTATATTTCTTTCTAAAACCACATTTGGGAGTATATATACATATACATAATATACAAATTCAGTTTATTAAAACTACTGGGTGATTTATGATAAAATATTCATAAATTGATAAAGTATAATTAGCATTAAAATATAGACATCATTTAGATGTTAATTAATTTTGTTTCCCTTATCTTACAACAGCACATGTGGCATGTCTTGCAGCAAAAGATGTTATACCAAAATGTCCTCTGGAAAACAACATATTTTAAAAACTACAGAGATGCTCAGAAATGCTTTCTAAATACATTTGTCATACTAAGAGCTCCACAAGCTTGTAATTGTCATTATATTTGAAACAGAGATGTGTATACAGAAAAGGACATGAACCTCTGACTCTAAGTGATCAAAGAAAACTTGTCTATTAACCTGTCTGTCCAGTCCCCAGACACCAGTTACCCAGCTGTACCCTGACATTGCTTTGGTCTTAAATCTTTTTCAAAAGCTATTTTTATTGCTGCCCTTTGTGCTGTCAGTCATGTCAGAATAATGCTCACTAGAAAGTCAGGTGTCCTGAAGTGTTTACACATTCTCCACTAAGAAATTTGAAATAAACAACATTTCTCAGACTGGAGTTTAGAAAGACATTTCAAAAATTAATTGAGACTGAGATCTGTAAATAAAGCAAATAATTTTGAAACTTCTTCGTTTCTCAATATTTAATTTAAAATAACAAGCTAAGGCAAACAATGTTTTCAATCATCAGCCCTTTTCTTGTCATGCAAAAAAGCCAACTGGTCTTCTTTAGTGAAGGTACCTACTGGGCCTAAACTTCCTGAAAGTATTTGGATCATATTCTGACAGTTCTCAATTCAGATTACCAGTTAATAGACAAAAATAGTATTCCAGATTTATATATACAGGAGAGATGGGCAGAAAATAGATAATGTTTCCATTTCATATACTCCAAACTGTCAGGTACTTGAAGAAAGGAAGGTTCAAATAAGTTTAAAAGGTAAAAATGCATTATATGTAGGTAAATTTTACTTATGCATTTTCTCGAAGAGTCATCAAGGCTGTGACTACTCCTTGATCACATCCTTAGTTCAGACAAGATTCTTATGAGAAATTCAATTTTGTTTGATGTCAATGGATCCACTATTATTCTTATGGCTCATTATGGGCTCAAATAGTTTATTTCCATAAGAATAAGAAACACTTTTTTCATGGACATTTTTAATTAAATATCCAACCAGAATTATGCACAGGAGAAAACACTGAAATAAAATAATCTCTAAAAGTAGCATAATCCAGGGTATTTTTATACAAGTTGTAAGAATTGGGCTATCCACCAGGAGTAGAGTAACAATAAGTGCAGAATGTATCAGTGTCCATAAAATAATTAAACTTTAGGGATGGCAAAGGAATGGATGTATGCAGCAGCACTGCAATGTATTTTATATTCATGCAGATTCAAAACATGAAATATGGTCAGAGGAAATATTTCTTTTTAACCTTGAGGTCTGAAAAATGATAATTCAACTTGATAACCATTTTGTTGCACACTGTATTAGGCTGCAAGCCAGATATTTTATATTAAATGAGGCCATATTTGCATAAATTTGTCAGGATTGTGGGTTTTTTTCAGGAAGGGAGTTGGAGGAACATGTTCTTAGGAAATATTTTGTATACAGATAGAAAGAAACATACTTAACCTTTTTAAAGTTGATTTGTATTTACAATATGTAAAGTACTCAAAAAATGCTTAACTTCAGTTTTCTTACCTGAAATATTTGAAAGCACTTTTTTTTTTTTTTTTGTGACCATTCTGGCTGAACAAAAAAAGTCAGTGTTAAATGACACTTCTTTACTTCCTGCTGTTCCATTATGATTTTTTCTTATCAATCAGTGTTTCCAAAAAATTGCAGTTTCACAGCAAGGAGAGCTCAGAAAGTCATTTCAGATAAACTACCAAAGACAGAGAGTTATAAAGTGCCACAGAATGAGCAGAACATCTGAACACAAAAATGGTCTTTCTGATGTAATTTATTACAGAACACTTAGGAAAGTTAACATGAGTGAACGTAAAAATTACTGCAATTGAATAAACTAGTGAAGCAACAAATATAGCATTTTCTCCCTGACCATAGTGAGAAACAAAGACTTTGAACTATTTTCTTTCCATTTCCTTCTCCTTCTTCTCCTCCTTCCCCTTTCTTTCCCTATCCCCTCTCTTCTCACTGGGGAAAGTATAAGAACAACTCAAGGGGATTTAAGTCTGGTTTATTTACAAAATAAAAATACTTATAAAACTTCTTTACACAGATTATGAGTAGCTAAAATTGGAAAAAAAACCCTCTATGTTTAAAATCACTGGGTTTAACTGGCCAGAAATATGTTTAATTTTTCTTTTTCATTTTACGAAAAAATTTTAATTCAATGTTCTGAAGTATCAGGAAAAAACTTTTTTGGAATCTCCAAATACTTGAGAAAGATGGAAAAATGGGTCCCTTTTTAAGTGTTGTTAAAATTCAAACTGAGTACTTAAAATGGTTAAGAATTTGCAACTTAATTTGTAGTTGGTATATATTTCTTTAGTATGTGAAAATTTAACACTTTTTAGCACAATTATGAATTAATAGCAAATATGTACTTGATAAGATGCATCATTAAAATAATAAATTTCTTGAAGTACTGAAATTGTTAGATCATGGAAGATAGGGATGAACTAATTCAAAAAAACAAATTTAAAAATTACAGCTGAAAGGAGAAAAGTCCTGACTATTTAAGGCTACAGAAAACAGCTTGAAGAGATTTTTTTTTTTAATAGAAAATTATGAAAATTCAGTTAGCCAGCATGAGCTGTATTTTCAAGTACTACTCTTGACTCTTTCGACTGAGCTTCAATCTTAATATTCTCAGGTCTGAAAAGAGAATTGTGTTCCCGATTCTCCTGCTTTCTGCATTTACATCTATCTTTCCTGTAAGTTTACCTAATGTGACACCTGGATCATTGTCAAAATATACTATTGCTTCTCTTATTCTGTACTCTACAATTTTATTTTTTTTTTAATGAGGGGGGAACTAAACTATTCAGTACCCATATTTTGAATGTTATTGTTCTTTTCTTGAGCAGAATGTAGCATCAGATCCCTGCCAAGTTATCCTGCATTTCTGATACCTAAAAACGTATTTGAAAGTTCTGTCTTTATGCTTCTCAATCTGTTTGGTTCTGTGACAACTTTCTGTTCTGATTCTGAATCATTAGTGATTTCCAACAGCAGTAGGCAGTTCCGTGTTCTTTCCCTACCCATCTTGGTATAATTCTTTGTGTTTTTGAGATAAAACATTCAGTTTCCCTCTGCCTATGTCCAGCTTTAAAGACTTTGCATGTCTTTATCACTTTAGGAAACAGTATTTCTCCTAGGAAAATTTATAGATAAGGTTAAAAAAAAAAGACGAGGTTGCAGCCCTCTGGAGGACACTCTGCAGAAACAAAGAGTGGACTGAGACCAGGTAACAAGTCAACTTAAATCAAAACAGAAATACCGCCTTAAAACTTCTCTCTAGTCACTGCATACAGCTGACTGTCCTGTCTTTCCAAATTGTCTTATTGCAACTTATCTACAAATGTATTTAGTTGCATCTTTATTGCCTCTAAATCTTGCTGCCTTTTCTTTAAGTTTAATCAATTTTTATGCTGCTCTTCTCTTTTGCCAAAAGCCAATGCCAATTGTTTAGATATTCTTCACTTTGCCCTTCACTGCTGTTTTGCACCTATTTGTGAAAAAAAATTATCGCCATTACTTACTGGAATCACCTTAAAAAATAGCATTTCATGTATCACTAGATGATCCTATAATATAATGAATAGCAAGGAAGAAATAAAAGGGATAATGCTGTTTCTTTGGGTTTTCCCAGAAGCCCAGAAAAAGATTTAAATCAATAGGCTGCACTGAAAATATTGGCACCTTCCAGGGTAGAGTTGTGATATTATAGCAAGTAGCAGAACTACTACCACGGATAAACACAGAGATTAATAAACTTCCCAAGTCAGTAACTCTTTCTGCTGTGGAAATATTTGGCACAGCACTATTGATGTTTGAAGCCAAAAGGACTAAACCCTTAATTTCTGAACATCTGATGAAGGAGCACTGAAAATAACCTGATTTTCACAGGGTGAGATAGTCACTTCCTGAACACAACTTCCAAGAGTGCCCAGCTATTGCCACGCCCCAAATATCACTTGAGGGAGAAAATCTCATGCTTTTCTGTGAGAGAGCTAAGCCCACAGCAGAACACACACCAAGCTCTTCACAACAACCCATATAACCATCACATTAAATTCTGTCAAAACCAAAATGATGCAGGGAGTTCCCTGTGCCTAGAGTCTTGTTCCCTCCTGAACACACATCATGCTTTTTGAGACTGCAAAGTTAGAAATGACTAATCAAAACCAGGCATTTGATTGAAATATTAATATTGTTATCTGAGTAAAGAAAATCAATTTTGGACTCCTAGGTCTGGCACGCTGAGTGAAAGAAAATGTACCATATACAGGAAAAAGGATGTGGTGCACAATTAGTACCTACATAGATATGAATGAAACTGCTTATGAGATTCCTACTGATTAGGCCAGGCTGGGATATCTCAAAACCAGGGTAGCATCCTTTGAATTAATATTTCACTAATTCATTTTTTTACGGTGAAAACTAAGACTTAGTACAGTGAGTTCTAAAAATAACATACACAACACCACAGAAAAAGCCCACAGTGTGGCTAAGGTTTAATGTTCCCTACCTAGTTCAACAGCAATTAATTTTAGAATCAACATATGGGACATCTGCCCAAAAAAAAATTTTCCCACTTGAAGAAGTAGATAAAGTATTTTGCAAACTATGTTTTAGATAAGTACATGTCATAAGCTTATATTTTATGCAAGATGAAGATCTGTACTTAGCACATATTACCTGATTTTACAGCAATTTAACACTGCATATGAGTACAGGCTTGTGTTGCAAATTTGTATCCAATTTATGAAAGATTTGTTTAACAGATAATGGTAGGAGGATTCCAACATTCCATTACAGAAAATGAGTCTGCAAATTATGCCATCCTATAGAAGCTCTGCCTGGCAGAACATCCAAATCCTATAATTTTGTCTTTATTTATTCATAGAAATATAAGAATCAGAAAAGCTTAACAGAAAGTGCTGAAATGAAATGCATTAAATGTACTATCTTGCTTTAACCCTGCAAAAACAAACCTTGAAGGGCAGCCCAGCCTTTCTCCTGGCTGGACCCAATTGAAGACACTGACAGCAGCATGCCAGATGAAATCAGACACAGCCTTTAGCATCTGATGCTGATTTAAGAAAGGCCAGTCCAGCTGACAAAGCCACAGCTCTGTTTTACTATTAGCCACAATTTTAGTTTGGCCCACAGAAGAAAATGACTCAATTTAATTAACCTTTCTCTTCAGTACAGCTGTAGCAAATCTTATTGAGATTATCTCCTAGAGCTTTCATCCTCTACCTACTAGTATACAACAGCTTCAGGGATGGGAGCAGATCACCACCATTCCAGGTACCAATGCAGAGACATATATAAGAAGAATTTCAAAATCATCTAGCTGTGCTCAGTACTGGGGCCAGTCCTGTTTAATACCTTTATTGATAATCTGGATGAGTGGATAGAATGCACACTCAGCAAGTTCATGGACAACAAACACCAAGTTGTGTGGTAGTGCTGATCTGCTGGAGTATAGGAGGCATCTGGACGGACTGGATCAGTGGGCCAAGGCCAAAGGCATGAGGCTCAACAAGGCCAAGTGGTGGTCTTACACTTCTGTCACGACAATCCCATGCTGGGGGAAGAGTGGCTAGAAAGCAGCCCTGCAGAAAGGTCTGAACATGAGTCAGCATGTGCCCAGGAGGCCAAGAGGGCAAATGGCATCTTGACTTGTAAAAGAAATAGTGTGGGCAGCAGAGTCTGTGATCATCCCCCTGTACTTGTTGCTGGTGAGGCTGCATCTCAAATCCTGTGTTCAGTTCTGGGTCCCTCACTACAAGAAGGACATTGAGGTGCAGAACTGAGGCCAGAGAAATGGCACTGAAGCTGATGAAGTGTCTGGAGCCCAAGTCTTTTGAGGAGCAGCAGAGGGAGCTGCTTACTTGCTTAGTGGAAAAGGAGGTTCAGGGAGGACCTTATTGCTGTCTACAACAACATAAAAGGAAGTAGGGGGTCAGTTTCTTTTCCCAAAAAATACGTGGCAAGACAAAAGGAAATGGTCTCAGGTTGCATCAGGGGAGGTTCAGGTTGGATATTAGGAAAAATTTCTTCACTGAAAGGGTGGTTGCGCATTGGAACTGGGTCCCCAGGGAAACGGTTATATAACCATCCCCAGCAGCATTCAAAAGTTGTGTGGATATGGCACTTAGTGACAGGGTTTGTTATGGTCCTGGGTTAAAGTTGAGCTTGGTGAACTTGGAGGTCTTTTCCAACCTTAAGAGTTCTATAACTGTATGATTATGAACAGCAATGGAACTGCCAGAAGGAATGTCTTTTTAAAGGTGAGCCAATCATGTTGATACAGTTTGAAAGACATTTCCTATCTCATTTGGTTCAGATTGTTTCCCTTTTGATCCCTTTTTTTGGTTTGAATTTACTGGACTTGCAGGCACAACAAATGCTGAGAGTATTATAAAGAACAGCCACAGATGTTAAATTTGAATTTGCAAATATGAACCTTTGGACTTTTATGCCCCTTCAGTCAGAGAACAATGATGTACCACATGACTTCTAGGTCTAGCTAAAATTGTGACTGCTTAGCACCACAATGGGGGTAAAAATGTTCAATTTCTCCTTAAAGGTAAGTAATTATTGACAGAATTATTTGTGTGGAATCTGAGTTTCTTCCTCCACAGTATGAAAAAATGGATGTGTACCAAGAGACTCGCTGACTTAAGACTATACAGAGATAGTTATGCTGAAAATTGCATTATATTCAAGACATACTAAAATAATGGAATTATTTTTATGAAGTCTTTGGATAAGACCTTAATTGTTTAATTTTTTGGTGCATTTAGCAAACACTTGAGCACTTTTGTTAAAGACTAATCTTAGGGAATTGGTATATTAACAAACAAAAGAAGGTAGAATTTTTGGATAAATTACCTGCTATGAACTGTTTGCAAAAATTAGCAAAATCCCTGAATCTCTGTAGTTTCCCAGAAGTAAACATCAGCTGTCAACTGTGTATGTCAGGTTTTATTTTCAACCCTCCAAAATAAAGACCGCATTTTTAAAACCACCTGCTACCTGCTACTAAATGTATTGCCACACCTTCCAAATGATATACTGTATGCTGCATTTCAGGTTTAAAGAGTTCCAAGAATCAAAACTCAGTTTAGGATCTGTTCTGCACCTTATGCAGGACTGAAAAATTAAAGTCAAGGAACAGATTCTGAAAGACTATCCACTGAAGTCCTACATAAATAGTAACTCTCACTGCAATTCTAATATCACCTGAACTGAAATTAATACTATAATAAAGTAACGGGAAAAATAGCTCCTCACTTAATACACCTTTCATAGTCTTCAACATGTAAACTGTTATTTATAATCTATTATGTATAGACCAATTTTCAACCTTTCCGTGATTCATGGTTCTGAAGTAATTTTTCAGTGTAGGAGAGTTAGGTTATGAAAGCTCATCTTATGCAGACCGCTGTGTAGCACACATCAAATTATTCCTCTCAGTCAGCTTTGCCAGTCATTTAAAAGAATGGGTAACTCCCTGGAGTCTGTGGATCACAGGCTGAAATCCACTGATCTGTAGGAGAGTTGACAATGATCAGTGAGGTTTTCAAGCTTGCTTCCTGTCATGTCTCCTACTCAAATGGCTTGACAGTGTGTGCTTCTACTTCTGCTAGCTGTGCGCTTGTACCATTATGAGCCTGATTTTCTTTAAACAACTAGGGAAAGAGGTATTTTAGTTTAATCAGTCAGACAGCCAAATACCACACAGCCATTTGCTCTCTCTAACCCAGCGGGGTGGGGGAGAGAACTGGAAAAAAAAGAAAAATTTGTGGGTTGAGACAAAGACATTTTAATAGGACAGAAAAGAAAGAGAAAATAATAATAATGATAAAAAAATATACAAAATAAATAATGCACCATGCAGTCCAATTGCAGACTGATACCCAACTGGTTCCCAAGCAGTGGGCCATCACTCCCCACCCCCTACCCCATTTCTTCTATTCAGCATGACTCCATATGGTATGGAATGTCCCTTTGGTCAGTTTGGTTCAGCCATCCTGGCTTCTTGTGCACTTATAGCATCCTCACTGGCAGGGCAGCATGGGAAGGGAAAAGATCCTTGACTTAGTGCTAGTCAGCAATAGCTAAAAAATCAGCATGTTATCAACATTATTCTCAAGCTAAATCCAAAACACAACACCCAACCAGGTACTAGAAAGAAAATTAACTCTCTTTCAGATGAAACCAGGGCAAGGGGGTCAATTCTAAATTAGGAGGCTTAGTTGTTTGCTGGGTTTTTTTCTGTGAATCTCAGTAATTCTGTAGGTAAAAGTTACCTCATTATATAAGGGACCTCGCAGACCATTACAGTATGGTCTGTAATAGGGGTATGGGGTGAGGAGGTGGGGAAAAGGCAAAGGAAAAACTATTGAACTTCTATGTTCAGGAGAGAACTGTGGAATTTTTACTGTTTTAAAACATAGATCAGCCGTCAAAATACCAGCCTGCATATATTTTGAATGGAGTTATTAAAATTTACAGAAAACATTATTAAAATGATGGTACACATTACCATGGATAAAATTAACCAAACATTATTTTAAAGCAATATTAAAATATATGACTGATGAACAGAACAAAAGAGTGTATTTTGATAACAGGTCAAAATCAGTCTAATTTTTCCTCACTGAAAAATACTAGGAAATCCAAGTCATGCAAATTATTTTCATTATAGTTCACTCAAAGTTCACAGTTATCCCTGTTCAGCAATGCAGATAAGACTCCACTTAGTTCCAACGAGAATGGAAGAACTACATTTCTCTGTTATCTATTATAGAAGAAGAGGATGTGCTATCAGATCTGATGGCATCAGCAAAGCTGCAGGAAAATTCCAGAAAATAGACTGTTGATCTAATTACCTTTGAAATATTTCCATTCATTCCAATAGAAACTGGATCAGATAATTTGTGAAGAGAATTATGCAGGTTAAGGCAGCAGTCTGCTCCTCCTGCATGGCATTTCACCAAACTGAAAATAATTGTGCAAGACAGGGATCAGAAAGAGAACCAGTTCAGAATAGCCCAGAGTTCAGCCTGTGTGTCAGACACCCAAATGTCATTGTACTCGACATAACATCTGTGTGAACGCAGACTACAACAAAAAGTCCCAGATAGTGCTACCCCTCACTGAGTTGCTGCTTCTTCTAAATCTTGTGAAAACTATGAGAGAAAAGACAAAACAAATACATAAAATTACACTTCAATACTCTCCTTGCAATGGATACAAAAACCATGCAAAAAAAAATTTATAAATTAAACTCCTGAGCTGTATATAAGGACATAATATTCTTCTTCTTGTTTCTTTTTTTTTTCTGTGAGCAATTGATAGAGACAAACTGATTTGCAACAATACAATAGTCATCTGCATTTTCATGAAATACGATGCTTAAAGACTCTTAACTGCTCTTTCCACTGCTACAATGGATGACTGTAAAATATAATTAAATGCCTTCTTCAAAGCCATTTCCTTAAAGAAGAAGGACAATTGCAACTATAATATACAAACACCCTATCTTTACTATGACAAATATATTTATCTACAATACATTGCCCAAGAGTCTCTTTCATTGTCCTCTGGGTTTCTTATATGCTGGTGCTGCATTCAAAGTGGTTCAGCTTTATTTAAGTGCTAAAATTTTAAAATTCTGGGTCAAGGACAGGTCTTACCAGTTCCCTTCCTGCTATGTGAGGTTCTGTACTCCACCACACCACAAGCATTATATGACAATTTTAACATTTTGAGATCCAAAATACTTCACTTCTTGGAAGGGCAAGGTGAATATCAGTCAGAATCAACTGACAAAGTGCGAGATTACTTCAGAAAGCTGTTTGAATTCTGGACAATTTAATATTGCTGTTCAGGATGTTACTGTGACGTATAATAATGTAACATAATATTACCGTGAGGTAATATGAAATATGAAGTTAGCACAATATGATGTTACCATGAAAATAATATGTGGTCTTTTCCATTGAAAAATAAAGGCTGAAGAGGAAATGAGGATAAATGAGATCACTAGGTAGCATAGGCCTGACTCTTACTGTATGTAATCAGTCCGACTGTATTTGCCAACATGTCCATAGGTCCATCATAAACATACAGGGTGCCCAAAGTTACACTGTCTATAGCCAAATAAGCAGATGTCTCTACTGATAAATTAATTCTTTTTGTTCTCTTCTCCTGTAATTTCCACCCATCCTAGACTCCTCTTCTCCAGCCCTAAAGGCTGATGCCATTAGCATCAAACTGGGCAGTGTGACTACCATGTTTCCCTCCCTGCTTGGGCAGTGTGAGTACGTTCTCTTTTCCTCCACTGGGGAAGCAACCTTTCAGACACATCAATCAACCACCACTGAAGCAGTAAAATCAGATTGGCAGAAAGGGGAAGAAAAGCTGTTCACAAACTAAAGTTCTTAAAGGTTACGAAGAACAAAATCTCATTTGATTTTGCTCAACAGTTGGTAGCAAACCCCAAAATTTCAGTGGTCTCTTAGAGATACAGTAGAGTTAAGACCAAATGCATGGCTCAGGGCAGCCACCATCTTGCTGTTAATGCTGAACAGACAGAACATGAAGACGTTGGTGGGTAGCACAACAGGCAGAAAAATGTTTTTTGTGTTACTATCAACACCTACATTCTTAAAAGCATCCTTCATTACCAATATCAAGGCAAAGTGTGTCTGGTGCCATATTCACCGTTGCCACCAAGTGCGCCAGATCTGTGCCCCAGGACGTTACACAGGCAGAGCCACTGAGTCACATTTCTTCAGAACTGTATATGGAATTTTGTTAAACAATAGGGAATTCAACTGCCTGTAAAGATAGCCTATCTCAATTCCTCTTTCTGAAGAATTTAACTCTGTGCCTTCCTGAAGTAATATACATATAACTTTTTTCCTCCCTGAATCCAAAGGTAGACATCTAAAATCTGCCCAAAGAATCTATAGGACTTTTATTGGCTGGGAAGATTCCTTAATGGGAACACCTTCAATAAACACAGCCAGGTGTTTTCGATAAAGGATGCCACCTGCTTCTTTTCTAGTGGATTTTTGTCCTTTCAAGGATGCACTGTACTTTTCAACTGTCAGAAGCTGTTGCAGGTGATGAGGAGCAGCCAGTTTGGACATTTTGCAATGGCAGCAGTCAGCAGCAGTAACATATACAATACTTTCCTCTTGGCACTTAAGCAACATTTCCCTAGGCATTTTCTGACAGCTAATGTTGAACCTCATTATTCTGCCATGTATGCAGTCACAGAGAAAAAAAAGCCAGAGCACTAGTCGGGGTAATCTGTATGATTAGTTTGGTTTCTCTGTGCTCACAGATGTGAATAGTAGGGAGCCAAAGAACTGTTGTGTTTTCTCTTAAGACCTTCTCCAAGAAAAGTTTCTGATAAGTTTACATAGAAATCCATACTAACTCTCTATGATCCAAATAAATAATGACATATTTTGGATCCTTCCTCCTTTTCCAATTCTGTATCTGTCTCTTTTAATGGCCACTGTATTTGCTTGTTACACCTGAAAGTAACTTTAGGATCTGGGAGAATGAATTCAGGATGATTATTTAGAAAATTCAGCTTTAACTCAAATCAATTCTGTAATGGCCGTACCTTATGCTCCTTAGGGCCATCCATCGTGTCACTTCATTGATATTTATTTTTCTCACATTATTCAGTGTTGTTGCCTTACTTATTCTGCACTTACTTGAAACCAAACAGACCCTCTCTGTGTAACTGGCAGAGTTATCCTATTTTCTTTTTAATTCCCAGAATTTAGGGTGACATAAGTATATGCAGCTGCAGGATCTGCATAAGAGTTTGTCAGTCACTGGATTAGATTTAACATGGATCCTGGAGAGGCATCTGAGCAACACTGACATCAGGCAACCGTTACAGAAAAACGTGGCAGAAGAGGCAGCATTCTTTGCCTAAAAAAATAGAGAGCACCCCCAGATTGGAAACAAAATGCAAATAAGGTAGATAAAATGTCAGATATTCTTGGATATATCAGAGTTACTTGCTGGTTCACAACAGGAATAGTGAAAGATCAAAAAATAAGTTGCAAAATAAAATGAAGTACAATAATAAGTAAAATTATAAAAACACACAGAGAGTTCTAGGCCATTTTCTTCTTTCTGTTTGCTTTTTCAATTTCTCTCCGTTTCAGTTATAATTCTTATATCTGCCCATTGGGCCAGGTGCTTTATTAGTATCTTTATGTCAGCTTATCCTTCAAATGTATTCATATTACAACTGACAGTTTTCTAGGAGTTTATTTCATACCTTTGTACATGACCATACATCAGCTTTTACTTTCAAATTACTTCTTGATCTCTCACTTTTATCACGAAGCTGCTATAAAGGTCTACTTCATTGAGTCACAAGGCAGCATAGCGATTTCTTAAAAAGATATATAAATCGTAATTTACTTCTTCCTCTAGACCTATTCCATCCAAAGAAATAAAATTAAAAAGAATATGTCACTGGGAATACAAGTAAGCAATACAAAGCAGCCCTAAAAGTGTTATAATTAGTATAACAAATGATGGTGGCAAAAGGTGTTTTCAACAGCAGGTAACAATATTGATGAGATTAAATTGAATTAACCCGGAAAATATTGTTGGTATCTAACCAGCTGTCAACACAAAGCCCACCAATATTGTTAAGCAAATTCAGGTTAGCTGGATCTACCCAGCTGCTTGGAAGTCTGATCAGTGTCAAACATCAGTTACTCAGCTCAAACAGCATTTCTCAGAAACCCCACAAAAATGCTCTTAGTGTCTTTGAAAAAAACTGTAAGCAATTATTTAGGATAGAAATTCTATTAAATGAAAAACATAATTCTGAAATAAAGTTTCATATGAAGCAGAAAAATAAAATTAAATTTGATGATTAAGCAACATCTTTAAAAAACTTTTTCTTCAAAAAATATATTTTTTTGCCTTCAGTTTCAGTTTTATTTTATTACATATTAGTTTAAAATAAACTACTTTGAAGTAGAAAAAAGCTCTTGGATAGTTGAAATAAGATATGTGGGAATGTTATTCCATCTCTAAGAAATCTCCAGCATATTTTACAATGTAGTTCCATTTTCACCAATATATATAGTCCACATATGATGACACTTAATTTCCTTATACTATGTCTTAAGCAGTTGCAACCAAGTCCATCTGATTGTGTATTTTGCCATTACTGACATCCTGTAAACATCTCATTTTCCAGTTAATTCATTACCAAAGTAGTTTAAAAGAAAGTTCTTAATTTTCTTGCCACAAAATGTAGTCAGGAAGAAACAATTGCATCGTAAACTGGTTCAAAATGTAAGCAAAGACAGCTGGAGGACAATTCATGATGCCAAGTGTGTGTTTTCAGAAATCTATATGAGTTTCCCAGAATTTTTGGCTAATCTTCTTGGATGTTGAAAGTTAGCTGGATAAGGATGGATCTGACATTTTTACCTGTATACACTAGACATGTACTTAATTTGTAGCTCCAATATTTAGTGCAAGGAAATCATACAGTAGATATTCATAGCAGAAACTGAAGCTGAATCTTGATTTAGGGAGCTGAATCAAGAGGGATGAATGGGAAAAGATCTGCAGAAACATGGCAAAATAGAGACATGGAGAAAAGGAATAAATACGAATACATGGTTGAAGTTACAAAACATACTACTGACCTGAAAGTTTGTGTTAGATTTTCTGTAAGTTCAATTTTAAAATACATAGCTTTTTAAAATAGAGAAATTAAACAATCAATAAATCCAAGAGAGTTATTTGATGGGAATTTGTCTTGGCCTAGTGTTCTTGCTAACCTGAAAAAACCAGAAAGGCAAAAAGTTTTAGTGATGTAAGGATATCCTTTTCCTCAGACGCATACTTCAAAAGCACTAGGAATTTATCATGCAGTCAGTATGCTTTCTATGAATAAGAAAACATACTTTTTTTCCTTTGGTTGGGCACTTCCAATAGCCCATATCTATTTCTGGAAGTAATAGATGACACTATGTCCATATCTTTACCATTTTCTCGATGTTGCTTGTAAATTCTATGCTACTTACCCATCCTAACTTTAGGATCTGTGTGAAGTGCTTGTGTGGTGAGCTTCAGTGTGTTAAAAGAATCCAGTCCCCCATCTCAGCAAACAAAAACAGCCCTAGAAACACCAGTATTTTAATTGCATTCAAAATTTTAGTATTTTTAGTGAATACATTTCTGCTCACTGTTGGAACTCCCACCGTTCCTGGAATTTCAACTTCACTATGTTTATCAACAAAAAACCAAAACAACAAACCAGCCTGCTTGTGTTCTTTCATTATAGATTTCTGATATACCACTTGAATGGGATAAATAGCTGGAAAACAAAATTATTACAATGGCAATAAATTTTCATAAGACTTTTTGAAATTATCTGGATAGCCCCTATGAACAACAGTAACCCGAATATATTTAAACAATATTCTTTTTTGTCCAAAAAACACTTCGTTGTCAAATTTATTCTTGCAACTTTTAAAACCAATTACTATGATTTTATTGAAATGCTTCAACTATCACAGAAAAAACAGACTGTGAGCTCATTAATTGTTGATCATGATTTAGCAATTCTACCTTACTGTTTCAAAACCACAGAAAAGTATTCCATGGCCCATCCTTGAAGAGTCTAAATGTGAAGGCAGAAGGAAACTGACTTAGAATTACACAGTGCAGATGTTCTTTTGGAAAGTTTGACAGAAGATTTGTGATGCTCTTTAACCAAATTTCCATAAGGTAGCTGAGGAAACAATTCAAAATGATAAGCGTTGACTGCAGGATATTTAGATTTATTCATTTTACTTGAAACAAAAGTAAGGAAGACAGACCCTGCATTCTCAAAGGTACTTAAATCTTTAGCACTCTCATTCTGCCTAATCCTTCTGTCACCAGGATATGAAAATGAACCTTGCCTCAATTAATATTCCATTAATCCATGACAAAGTACCCATATCACTCACACACTTAGTTTCTCAGCAAGTTCCGGCGATATGCCTCATTAACCGGATTACACACGTTTGATCTGATCGCTGTCATATCGTTCTGTTGACAGCCAGGGTGCCTCATGCTGGACTGTGCAGTGAAGAGTCTTCATTAGAGCCAACCCTTTCCTGAATGTCTCTCTGAACCCGCTCCTCTGATGTATGGAAGGTTGACCAAGGTCAAACCGTTTGTGATTAAATGTGAAAGTAAATGTTGGTGTCTTGCCTGAATTATCATAAAGCTAATTTGACGAACCTTTGATAGATCTTTGAGATAAAATAAACATGAAAAAGTCTATGCTGATTGATTTTTTTTTCATTGAGTAAAAAAACTATTTTCATCTCTATTGACTTTTTTTCTTTATAACTTCTGAAGGAATTTAGGACTGCTTAAAGGTAGCATTCTAACAGCCCTGAGATGAAAATTCTCAGCTAGTTACAGATCAGAAAAAACATGGTCAACAGCTGCCCCCTTTATTTCTCACAGAGAACAGCTCTTCCAAATGGAGTCGTATTTCCCACTCCCTGGGGCTGCCTGATCATTTTTTCATCTTACCGAGAACTCAGTCAATTTTAAAAGTACAATGAGATTTTTAACTTATCTATAGGGCAACTGGATCAAGACCTGGAACAAAAGCCTTTTCATTATTTTTTTAGCCTTCTTCTGATTGTCCTTTAAACTTTAATTGCTTAATGAGATATTGATTTTTATACACACAGAGCTGCATATTTAAAGGAAATCTGACTCTAGAAGAGGGTTAGAAATCAGTTTTGTTCCTTTTATGTAAAATGGAAGAAAAACCTTAATTATCAAGATATTCCCTTTCCCCACCATTTGGATATTAAACAGTTGTTTCTGGGTGCAGTTCTAAATGTTGATATTTTCAGAGGAAGGATGGTTTAGATTCAGTCTCACCCAGCCGATTCTGTCAGGCTGAAAACCTGTCTAGTCTTATTCTCAAAGATCACTCGTGGTGGTGGACTTAAGCAATTTTTTTCTATTGTTTCAGTATCTTTATCATAAGAAAGTGCTATTTCATATTTAATCTGAATAGGTCTCACAGAATTTAAGTCCGTTAAAGCTGGTCTTGACTACTGTGGGCACAGAGAAGAGATTGCATCTTTCCTCTTTTCAGCAGTTTCTGTATTATATGTTCTAACCCAGCTTTAAGTTATCTTTGGGGGGAAAAGTGGAAATATAATTGATATTTATTTACTACATTATAATTCTGCTTAGTTTAGATGGAGTATTTTAGGCTACAAGTAAACATCAACTTATTGATATAAGTAGTGATATTGATTGAGAAAACTCATATCCAAGCATAGTAGTCCCAGCTCAATTAACATAGTATGCAAAAATCAGTCTCATTAATTCTATTTACTTATAGCTGTTTGTTATTCAACTTATGAAACCCTCCACTGCTCTTATCCATAATTCTCTTCACTTTTGCTTTCACAAAAAATAGGAAGAATTATGTCTTTGACTAGTTGGGCTAATACTGATAGATAAATAAATATCTATATTTAATATCTAGAAATAAATAAAAACTGATAATACTGATTTCCTGACTTAAGATCTTTGAAGTTTTCAGAGATCATCCCATGTAAACAGGTGAGATGGTGGCTGTAAGTGAATCCCAGCTTTACTGTTGCACTGTGTAAGCATCACTGAGAGCCTGAAAATGCACTTAGTTCTTCTATCATCCATTCAATGCTATTGGACAAAAGTTTTAAGCAAATAAAGCACCTACCTATCTCTACAAGAAAGGTCCTTTTTCTATTCCATACTTCAAAACAATGGTTGAAAACCTCCAGTTGAATAAAATCTTTTCTGTAATGAAGTGAAACCACTGTGAAACTGCTCTAATAGTATGTAATACACTCTTAGTCAGCAGCTTGAAAACAACCCTCACTGCATAACGTAAAATGTAATTTTTACATGGCAAAATTATGACTGCTTCTTTAAAAGCTGAATAAATATAATCTTTTATATATCCAAAATAAAAATTAACGGAGTGATCCAAGGTAACTGAAACTACTATATGAGACCAGGACCCACAGAGTTCCTGGCTATATTGAGGTCAACTGTAAAAGTCTTGGTGTCTTGACTAAGCCAAATTGTCTTGGTGTGGTTAAATATTCTGATTCAAGGTGAGATCTGATGGATCAGTAAAGCATGAACTATGTGAAATACATATGCACAGAGACAGATGGTCAGTCACCAACTTGATGTTGATCCTAGCAAAGTGTTTTTGACAGCATAAGAGGATTTGTTCTTCATTACTACCCAGCTGTATACAGAGAAATTTTCTTATTTCTACCACATATCATAGAGGTTAATCAGCCCTGGAATACATATAGGCACTTTCCTGTGCCAGAAAGAAAATTATCTTGGCCAGAGATCGTAACCAGAGAGATCAGAAATTAATTGGACTTCCTTATAGTATCTAAGGGATCATTATTGATTGCATAAGTATAAAAATGTTGAAATGCAAGACCACTAGATATTATTATTAATAGACTGTAAATCAAAATCCTGAGCTATTCTTTGTATTGAAAAAGACTGAATCCAGCAGAACAAAAATGTTTGTTTCAGTGTATGCATAAAGAACAAAAGTTCTCCAATTTCAGTATGTCAGGTAAGGTTTGTCCATATTGTTGCAGCATAAAAAAAAATGGTAATACATGTAGGTTGATTTAATAGATGGTTCTAGAGAAAAGTCATGGAAAGTAAACATTTCAAAGTAAAGTTTACCATTGTCTTTGAAACTGATAAAACATCCATAACAAAAAACTTCCTGAAGAAGTCTTTCTAATGAATTATAGGGAAAGTCTGAAAGTGATTGAGCTTATGTGTTACCTTATATCTCAACCATGGCAACATTTTTATATTACATACTAAGTATTGGACAGATGATAAATGTGGGAAAGAAAGCAAAAGACGATCCTCAATTTTGCCTGTTGTTGAATCGAGTGGTTTAGATTCCCAGCCTAGTAAGTCCACTGTGAAGGTTTGCTTCATTACCAACTAGATCTGGATCTAACACGCTCCTCTATCTCATTTTTAATTAGATGGCGTTGTTACTATTTTTAAAAATAATCTAGGTGTTGCATTTTATAATCCAGAGTGACTGTTCTTTAGGAAAGAAAAAAATATGTTGAAAGGCAATTTTCATGGTGTGGATAGTTTAGTGCAAACATTTTATTTGTAGCACATTTTCCTAATCATACAGTGGCAAGTAATTTGGTTTATTATGAGTAAATGAAAACCAGTTTGAATACTCATTATTTGCTTGGGTTTATACATAAGAAAAGAAATCCTTTTCTTCTTCTTGAACAAGTCATTAAATATTAGAGACAAATTTAATATCAATGCTGTCCTAGGTTACAATGTAAAACGTGACCAAGGGCAGGTATTCTGTTACCATCTTCATGGGCTGTTGCAGCAGGTGGGGCAGTNTGTGGATACTTGTATTCTTTCTACTCCCAAGTCTCTTAGGCTGAAAACCCATTAGCTACTTCTTCCTTCATCGATGTTCTAACCTTTGCATGGCAATTACATCTGTGACAGCTCGGAATTATTGTTGTGAGGACAGAATTTGGCCATTGCATGTAGAGCTTGCCTATTCAGTATTCGAATTTGTGGTGCTTTCTTTTTAAACCCTGCAATGCTAAAGAGATGCTCGTAGAGCATGGATTAGCAACATTCTGGAAAGCATCTTGTCTGCCCCATTAGACTAGGTCCAGTCAAGGCTATCCAGGCATGTTCAAGATCATCTGCAAAGGAGAGTAAGTCAAGTGTAGTATAACTAATAACAATTTGGAATAGATAAGTTTCATGTAATGTTCAATAAAAAGAAATTTTCCTAAACTTCATTTTTTTCTTGAATAAGAATTAAACATAGCCCTTAATATAAATATATGCAAAGTGTCAACCCAAGTGAAAACAGCCAGAATTTCCACCCAAAAGCTGAAACAAAATGCCAAAGACCCGTGATCCAGAACACAAGCAAAGACTGTGAAGCAGGGGATCATTGGCCATTACAGAATTATGTTCTATTTATGAGCAGAAAGGGCTTTACAGTCTCAAGGCTCTCTCTATAAACTTGTGTGTAATCACCATAAAGTCTGGCACTGTGAAAAAGCAACGTTTTAATAACTATAGAGACATAACTGAACTGTACCACTTGGATGTTATGCTGTGAGGATTCCAGGAGATGCTGTGCAGTTGAGCACTACTTTATTTAGGCACCATTGTTTGCAAACAAAATATGGTATTTTTGTGCCAGAATCAGGTTATAATAGAAAAATAGTGAAGATTCATTCTTTTAAAATTTCCAGCCTTTACAGTTCTGACAAGGTGTTTAAACTCGTGAGTAATCCATCTCACCTCAAGCAGCCTGGCCTGAATTAATCTTGTCTCTGTACTTCTGAAAATAATTTCTCCTTGCTGTAAACATCTTCAGAAGTCAACACTTACTCCTGTAACAAAAGCAGTTAAAAGTAAATGTGAGAGATTTTTTGGGGGGGTTTTTTTTGTGCTTTCTGTTTTGTAGTTGAAGGAAGCTTTATAAATATTCATTTCTTAATTCTTGTTTATTGCTTTTCAGGAAAGAAAGGGCTTTTCTTACATATGTTTAAAACACAGCATGCCACTGAACTTTACACAACACTCATTTTATGTAAGTTTGCTTAGATGGCTAAAATTAATTCCTCTATTCCTAAATTAATATTTTAATAGTCTGAATACTACTGTAGGGTTAATTTCTAATAATTTCTTCTGTTTTCTCTTTATGGTTTGCTACAGTTGTTATTATTAAAATGTGAGTAATAAAATAAATTCAATTATAATTTCAAAAATAAATTCAAGTCTAAATATATGCATTTAAAATACATACATGTTTAAGCCTCATAACATGAAGTTCATTTATTACACGAAATTCAGTTCAATATCAGTGATGCTTCTAGGTGTGTATGCGTGCAGACAGTATTGAGCAGTACTCATAAACCATCTTGTCTCACAGCAGTCTCTTGTTTTCTCTCAGTAACCTCTTCTTTATCTTTGCATTCTTCTTTTTTCTTTTAGAAGCTGTGGGCATCTGAGGAATGGCTGTTATTTCTGAAGCGTAGGCACTGACAATGTCTTTTTATTTTGCAGAATTATCTCTACTGAATCTCACTTCCCACTGAAAAAGGCCTTTATATGTCCTGTGTTCACTTACTGAAATTCCCACCTAGTCTGGACCACAATCTTTTGCAGTATCATGTTCCTGAGTCAAAACTAATTCCTCTAAAATATCTGCCTCTCTAAGGAGTAGATTTTTTTGCAACTTATGCATACACTTCTAAAATAACTGCTGAGGGTTTTTTTAACTTTTTGGTTCGCTGAAATTTCTTCCTGAGGTTTCTCCCAGTTTTGAAAACATTTTAAAAATGTTATTCATCAAAGGTTACAAACAAACCTTTCTATCCAATTTTCTCCCAATTTCTCAAAACAGAAGAAAAATACATCTTCTTTAAATACTTCCAGACCAGCAATAAATTAATTATGCAATGTTTTGAATGCTGTAGCCTCTATATATTACTATACCATAGCACTCATACAGCTTCCGTTTAAACCAAAAGCTATTTTCACATTTCAGATGCCACCTTTTAAATGGCAGACATTCAGGATAACAAGGAACTTGCAAGGAACTGAAAGCAACAAGGGAAATACATCTCCGTCCTGGATGATTGTTCACACCCTGAAGGTGCTCTACTAAATATAATAAAATTAGTACCTTCCCATGTATGGGGACATCTCTTCCAAGACACCCAGTTATTGAAGGAACAGCATGATTTCAAATTGTGGATGGAAATGTACTGCTCTCCTGAAGACTGGGTTATCTGCTCTTGGAAGAATCTATTTAAATATAGATTTAAATATAAATCTATATTTATCATTTTGGCAGTTTTCAGAGGCTGATTTGGTAAAAGGGGTTTCTGAAATTCTACTATCCATTTTAAAGAACTCAATTCTCCTATATTCCTTTTACACATACATGCACAAGCAGATTTGCGTACACACAGAAGGAGTTTGAATGCCTACAGTAGGGCAGCAGGTACCACTAACCGAGATGTTGCTTGAGTTTTTTATGCCTTTTTTTAAATTGGCTTAATCCATATGACAGTAATATACTCAGCAAGTTTACACAGAGGATTCAGAATGGATTTATGCCAAATTGCACTTAATTTCAAGATGTAACAATTCTGATTGGCTACCCTCACCTCCACTGCTGTCAGCCCAGAACTGTTCCTCTGTCTGGAGTGCCAGCCTCAGAATAAGTTTGCTTTTGTCTCTCAGTTTGCACAAGCTAGTTATTCTGCACTGCCCTCAATCTTAACTTTTAATAAAGCTCTTTATCATTTTCTGGAGCACAAGGTTTTCATTTAGAGTAATTTTTTGGGTTTATTTACTCTTTATTACCAAATTCCTTGGACATCAGACATTTTACCCTGGAAAATACATGTTTAAAATAAAGCTAGAACAAGTGAAAGTTTTGGACCAAAGATTATAAAAAGTCTAGGGATATCTAATCAGACCGTTTATCACTGTCACACATGTTTCCAGAAGCTACTCCAAAACTTCCATCTACTCTCCTAGGAACTCTTCATCACTTTCTTCTAAAGTGTCAGCAAAATAATCTATTCATACCATTTTGGATTCAGCTGAAACCAAGGGTGCTGGAGAAATGAGACCTGCGAAGCTTAGTAGGTCCATATCATCTATGGAATTGGTTTGAATTTTAAAAGTATCACATCCCAATTTCATATTTCTTTTTGGATTATATTTGAAATAATAATGCCCTTGGCAAGATGCAGAAAATCTAAGAATACATTGTCTCTTCTCTGCATTCTGTTGTATTCAAGCTTTCTCTTCCCATCTCATAGGAGTAGATTTTTTTTTTTTTAAGATATTATTTATTCTACCATATCCCAGCTGGCAAATAAGTACTATGGAACCGCTCATTCACTCTCCATGCCCCCCACCCCTGATTGGATGGGAAGAAGAATCAGAAAAAGGTAAAGTCCATGTGTTGAGCTGAGAACAATTTAATAAAGGAAATAAATGTTATTAATAATAATTAATAGTTAACTAATACAAGAAAATAAAGAAATAGAAATGAAAATAGAAATAATAATGAAATATAAATAATAATGAAAAAGTAAAAGGAGATAACAAAAAGAGAGGAATAAAACCCAAGAAAAAACTAACAGTGCTCAATAAAATTGCTCACCAGTCACTGGCAAATGCTCAGTCTGTCCCTGAGCCACTCCCAGCCAACTTCCTCCAGTTTGCATACGAGGCGTGTTGTTCTATGGTATGGGATATGTCTTTGGTCAGTTTGGGTCAGCTGTCCCTAATATTTTCAGCATCACATACTCACTTGATTCAGCAAACTGAGGTGGTCAAAAACATCCACTTGGCTTTTAACAAATTGTTCTTGTAAAATTATTCATTACATGTTAAGAGCACATCATGCTTCACTGAATAAGTACAGTGATCACTGCATCCACTAACCTTTCTTATACCCTGTAATATGCTGTAGCTTATTTCTTTTATTGTTCTTCTCTCACTTTTTGTAAGGATCATTAACAAATGCATGTTTTCGTGTGCACCTGCTATGCACTGACTTTTCCCTTCAGTATTGGTTTATTCCACTTTAAATGCAGGTTGTGTGGTTCAGAGGCCCACAAGTGTACATATTGCTTTCCATGGGGTATATTACCCTTACAGTCACAGTGGTATGGTTCTGATTTTAATTTGTGCGACCTTAGATATTTACAGCAAAATGGGCCCAATTTTCATAACTTCTAAGCATGCAACATTGACTTTGCAAATGATCTCTGAACTAGAATTCCCATACTGGCAGCAGCCTCCCCCAGTAGAATTTTTAATGTTCCAGTCTAAAAATTGCACCTCATTTCTAGCACTTATTTCTTTTCCCATTTGTTACTTTTAGTGCAAAGGAAACCAAACTTGCAACATACTTGACAGCAGACAAGTGCCTAAGTGCTGATCTGTAAACAATCTGGATTTAATGTTTGTTCACATAACCACAATCTGTTTCCCAGTGGGCATAACTTTAATTTTCTTTAATAATTAATGAAGAAGATGACTTAAGAAAAATAAAATTAAAACTACAAGGATCATTCAGCTGAGTCAATTCCTAGGTCTACACGCCAAGAATTATAACTTGTCCATTTCTAATAAGTGGATTTTTTTTCATAAATAGAAGCTAATAGTACCTTCCATTTTCCAGTTTAAAACAGAAGATAATTTACAATGTATCTTAATTTTAATCTTAATTTTATTATCTTCCCACAGGTAGACATTCACTAACTACTCTCTAATATCTGCAGTAAACAAGATAGAGAAATGACAGATTTTTGTCTCATTTCTTATATCACTACAATTTATCTCCAGGCATTATTTCATATACATGCTGAAAAAACCAGAAATTTCATGAAATGACAGTTTGAAAGTGTGTAATTTAAATGGTATCATAGCATTCAGGTATGAGGGACAACTTAAGATTATTCAGGCTAACTCAGCCTTGATTTCATTTTTAATCACATTTTCTCATTTTATGCATTTGATTTGTTGTCATTAACACTTCTTTATGTAGCTTTCCTTCGTGCAATGTCCTAAGCACAGATGTGTTTCTTTTAGGGAGTGTGAGGCAAACAACTTCTGACTCTGTGAGTAGTGAGGACTCAACGGGGCTGTGTAACAACAGCCTGATGTTCCTCAGCACAACCTAAGACAACAGTGGTCGGTTTTCATCCTCGGCATGTGCTAACAGGCGATGATGCACACATCTCTGCTATCAGCGTCACAGATCGTTTGATAACAGCAGAAAAGCATGGGCATGGCAATGACTGGAGGGCCCCAAGGGCCCTGGCTGAGACACTCTGACTGAGGATGCTGTACCTAATTAGAGAGCAGACATGCTTAAGTCTTTCAAAGTCTGCAGGGAATATTTACAAAATAATATTTTCAAAGTCTTAAAACCCAACTGAGTTGGGGCAAACTTCAATGCCAGTTGAAGGCCTTTCAATAACTTGACCATTCCACTTCCTTTTTTGACATTTTTCAAATCCCTTTTTCACAGGATAGGAGGTTGTCAAGAGACTTAAGGACCTAAAATCTTTAGAATTTTTTCATGTTGGCAAGACAATATTTTTCTCTAACATTTCTGAAACAGTGAAACAGTAAAATTATTTTCACAGATATTTTTAAAACTATTCAGCTTGAAACAGATTTGTAGTCAGAAAAAGTATAAATATTTAAAACCTAACAAAGTCAGATTAAGCAAACTGAAAATAGGTTCTTATAATTGGAATGTCAACTAGTTTTCTATATTTTCTTATTAACTGATGACCCTCCTATAACATTTTTCATTACAGTATGGCCCTCTGAGTTGCCCTAAAAGATGCCTCATACTTAAATACATAAATGCACATCCATCTGGGGAAGTCCTATGGCTAGTACCCTAGAGAAGAAAATAATTCTGGCATTGCTTCAATAATAGTACTTCACATTCCTTTAGGGCTTCATACAGAAAGCCTCAAAGAGTTATACAGTTTTAATAACTTCAATCTAGGAGCAGATTGAATGCATGCTTGCAAAGAGAAAAGCCATGTTAGATATAGCAGCAGCTCACAGCCTGGGGTATTGCAATTGCCAGTAATCCCACTATGCCTGCCAATCAGAGTATTGAACTGGATAATGTACCCTACATACTTATCTAAATAATGGCATAGTCTCTCTAATTTTCTCAGACCAGCAGCCTGTCTACAGTTCTTTACACTGCAACAGTATTTAGTTGTGGTAGCCCCAGAAAAAATATTAAGAATCTTTTCAAAACAGAATACAGCTAAAATTCTCTTTACCTTCTTTCAGCTGTAGAAGAAAAACCCTCATTTTCACACCTTTGGTTTTGCTTTGTAAATTACCTGGATGATTCATATACAAATTGGAAGAAAATACGGAGAGACCAACTTCTTTATTTGTCTCCAAACAACCACAATATGCTCCCCAATGTACAAGAGAAAGCAGAAAAAAATAAGTTTACCAATAAAAAATCAGTGCAAACCAGGAGGGCCTGAGCTTGCTTCCACAAAATTAGTTTTATATGAGTAGAGTCTTGTCTTAGCATATTGAATACACATACTGATCAGCAGCATATAGAGCATAATCTTTCCTAAGATTTTTCCTCTTGTTTCACAACCTATTTCAAGATTCAGGATGGGCTTTTCAAGGTGTAGAAGCAAGTCTTTCTTTTAATATCAAATCATCCTTAGCCTCACAACATTTCTCCAAATTGTTAAATGCTTTTTAAAGAATGGAGAAATAAGAATATAAAAAGAATATGCAGGAAGTCTCTGTTTAGTGATAGATCTTGTGTATTGTAAACCTGAAAGATAAACAAAGCATATACAAATATACTTAAACTATGTGGCATCTTATATCTTCATAGAGATGGCCTGTCTTTTCCCCTAGATAAATTAGGAGGAAGAAAAACACCCAGCTTGTAATAATTATAGCTGGAGGAAAATTCAATTTGTACTACAGTGAACATACTAAACTTGAAGTGTCTACACTGTTTTTGACATTTTGGGAAGGAAAATAATTCAGACATGAATAAAACATCTCCATAATACATGGATGTACAATATAAAGTAACTCACTGTTAAAAGCAATTGAGTCCTCTAAGATTATTGGCTGGAAAGAAAAAAAAAAGGAATAGAAACAAAAGCAAAGACATGAAAACCAAGTGAAAAGAATCACAATAATAACCAACTCTACAGCTTATCCACTGAAAAAGACCTTCTTTTAAAAATGACCATACAGACTACCAGAACAGGCTACCTGGGGGTGAAAATAAAATTAAGAGCAATTGACTTAACCAATTTTGTTTGTATTTCCCAAGCTATGAAGCAACTTAATAGTCAAAAACCACCCTACAAGCATATTTATTTAATATACATATGCATTTATACGTAACATGTAATTTATATTACAAGAACACACAAATAGAGAGAGAAACCTAGATTTTGAAAGATAACTGCAAATATAGTACGTAAAATAATGCTTGTCTCTCCCAATAGTAAGACACTCAACATTCATGTATTTTACTCAGTAAAAGTCTGCTTTGATTGTAGTTCTAGAACTTCTGCTTCCAAGTAGTTCCCTGCCACTTTTACATATTCCATAACTGCTGTTCTCACAGGTGTTGGCCCTTTTCTTTCCTTTCTCATCATCTTTCACAAGCCTTCCAGCTCCTGAGGTGATGCTCTCCTATTATTCTGCCGATGTGTGTACAGGAGTGATGCCCCAGCCCTTGGTAAATGAGCCGCAACACATTGACTTGTGCTGGCAGCCACTGCTCCTGATGAAGGTCATGCACCTGGGAGGGATGTCCTTATGATTTAATCCACCATATGCTGAGCTCTGAACAGAAATGCTCCTCACACATTTCAGTACCAGGTCCTCCTGAAGGTGGAGTGGATGTCAAGCAGGGTGGCCTACCTTGGCCAGTTTAGGAAAGGAATAAATTCAGGCCAGGATAAAGTGCAAAAAGACATTGGGAAAAAAGTACAGAATAACTGCTACACTAATTAGCTGTACTTTGGATAAATATGTATGGAGGCAGTAGTCAGTTTAATCATATTTAGTCTAGAAGTTAGGAGGTAGGCTAGAAAAAGTAGTTTTGTTTGTTTTTTAGCTTGTTGTGGTGGCAATTTACCCAGCTCAGGCAGTGTATACCAAGCAAACATGACTCTCCAAATTGAACAGAAACCTTTTTCTGAGTGTTATCTAAAAGGCAAAAGCAGCAAACATGGTCTACAAATTATATTAGATGGTACACAGGTGCTGACGAAATACCATAAACACATTTTATAGAACTGTGACAATTTATCAGTTCCAAAACACTGTTATGGACCAAGGCAGAGATGGCAGCCTAGAATGTATAAAACGCGATTCAGCATTTTGCACCAGTCTCCTACATAAGTAAATTCTGAAAAGATTTTTTTCATAAAATGCATTTCTTCTCATTCCAGATTTTTTCCTTTCTATTTTGATGTGGGACAGAACCAGTGTCAAACAATAAGCACTCTCTTATATCTTCTGATTCCTGCACATACGAAAACTCACTTCTCATATTTTTGTTCTACCAAACGCAGTGGATTTGAAGCAGCTATTTTATTTTTAGAGAAGTCTGGCCATGATTTCTGTGTGCATTTGCTTGGACCAGGGTTCAGTATTTGGTTGATGTACCAGAGCTAGGCTCTGACAGCACATGAAAAGGAGACATATATACATGGTAATCTTTCAATTTAAGGTAGGCTATAACTATGTCATCAATAAATGATGGTCACTCTTGTAAGTAAATGCCATCTTAAAGCAGTCAAGGAAACCAATTTCTCTCTCTTCAGTTAGTAACCATGGTGAGTAAACCAGGAGCTTCAGGTTCCTAGGAATTTTTTAGAGTCCAATCAAGTTCACATACTTGACTATTTGCCAAATCAATCCAAATGTAATTTCTCCTGTTCCTTCATAAATGTTACCTGTCTCCCAGCTGGGCTTTCTGTGTATATTCTTCTTAAAGTTATTAGACACACAAGCCCTGTGTTTTTATAAAAAAAATTGTACTGAGATTGTTTCTTAATGGATATTGGGTGTCTACTCACCAATACATGAATATTGAGATCTGTCCTTATCATAAAAATGATTTAGTAAATCACTGCAAGTTCTACCAGCGGGCTCAGCTGTAACACAGTTGCTCTACCTAGTGGTCTGGTTTAGTTCTGCATGAAAGATGATTTCCACAACAGAGAATCTCAATTAAACAAGAATATGAAACTGAGGGGGCATCCTCAATTTTATCACCTTAGTAATTAATTAAAACATTGACTTGCGTTTAAGTCAGGACAGCTGCCTGAAGCATCCTATCTTGCTTACTCATCCATTCTGTCCCAATACTAATGAAATTAATTTTTTAAGAAAAGGAATTTCTGTGTTATAATACCTGTAGTGCTTGGCATTTGTCTGCCTCACCTTGCAACAGCCATCAGTTCATTACTATATTTTGTGGCATCAGCTGCTGCTGCTGTTGGCACCCACTCAGCAGTACAACTGCAGTAGTCACAGCAGATATGCTGGGTGCAATTGCCACGTGCCAGGGTGTGATGGGCACAGTTGTCACATGCTGGGCACATGATTGCCATGTGATGGGTACATGATTGCTACGTGATGGGCATGTGTCTGGTGTCTGTTCATCGCACAATGGGCACCAGATGGGTGCATGATTGTTGTGTTATTGCCACGTGATGGAAGCGTGGCTGTCGTGTGCTGAGCATTTGATGGACGTGTCAAGCACATGATTGGTGAAGCTTGTGCTGTGACCAGCTCCTTCTCTTTAGCTGCTCCTGCTTTTTGCTCTGCTGCTGCTTGAAATGACCTAGCAGATTTTCTAACAGTTCCTCGTTATTCCAGATTCTACTTAGATGTCCTGCAGTTCTGCAAAAAGGAGATGCTTGAATATGTTTTATTTTGTCTCTAAACCATGGCAGAGATCTGCCTCAGTCTTAACCACCATAACAGCAGCCAGCACCACAGTCTGTGACTGCTTTATAGTTGAAAGCAGATTTCCAAGCCAATCTGCTCATTTTTATCAGGCTGTGTCTTCTGTAACCTCACTTCAGAAGCCATTGCTCCAGGATGACCTCCATCCTGGCACACTTAGGTGAAACTATTTATTTCCAAATTTATATTGCACTTTTACAAACTATGCTGGAAAAGAACTACTTGGAAGAGAACTCCAAGGCAGTATGTGCTACAAAAAGCTGGTGCAAAGCTCTGACCTGGGGGAGAGGAGCAGTGCCCCAGTGATGAACTTTAGCAAGAACGTGGCACTGGTCAGCATTTTCCAGGCACTGGAACAGGCTGCCCAGGGAAAGTGATGGAATCACCATCACTGAAAGCTTTCAAAGAATGAGCAGATGTGACACTTGGGGACGTGTTTTAGAGGTGGACTTAGTAATGCCGGGTTAATGGTTGGATGTGATGATGTTAGGGGTCTTTTCCCTCAGTGGTGATTCTGTGTTTCTATGACTTTGAAGCAGAGGCTTTATCTTCCCATGTCTCTGCTGTGTCCTTCTTAACCCACCCCTGGGGTCACATGGGGCCTCTTGGTGACGTGTTGTGGGTAACAAACACCACGCAAAAATGCAAACACCAACAGCAGAGAGGCTTCAGCAATGGTTTTTGTGTGCATCAGTGATTTTGGCAATCTGTTTCTGGAATAAGCTGTTACCAACTGTTTGGCTATTCAGAAATTATCAGTTTGACAAATGGTGGCTATAAAATGAAGACTCTTAAATTGCTGACCTCAGGAAGCACAAACAGTAGACAGCTTTAGTAACTATCAAGAGTGAAGACACCTTAAAACAGACACAAATCATGTTTGCCATCACAAAGATTATCAGTCAGGAAGTGAAATAGAATTTTTTGTTTTTTCTCTTAAAATTCAACACATACAGAGAATTTGCAGCTTTATTTATGGAAATAAAAAAGGAAATGATTACATCACTAATATTTTTCTATGGATTGCCTATCAAAAGACTGCAAAGCTGGTAAAAATACCTCTACTGAATTGGAACCAGATCCCAGACTAAGATTTAAGCTTTCTGTGAATATAAAATAGATATGAACTTGTACATTTATCACAGTTCAGGAGAAACCACAATTGAGGATTTCACATTTAGAGTAAGTTTACAATTATTGTTCAATTTACTGTTTTGTGTATCTCCCAAATAATTTACTACAGCTGGTGAGATCTTATTAAACCATGACTCTATCAAGTTGCTGTGGTCCAACTGTTCAGCTCACAAACAGAAAATGCTCAGAAGCTGACTTTGCCCATCTTTCTTTATTATACCCACAAGGGAAAAATTATTCCTTAGGTTTGATAAAAATGCTGTGGTTCAGTTTGAGGACAATGTTTAACAGTGTCTACTCTGACACTGTCTCCCTAAATTTCCTGAGGGATTCCAAATGTATGCTATTACTTATGAAGATGACATAAATGGAAGAGATTATATATAATAAGCTGGCAGCAAAATAAGACCTCAATGAACAGATGAGTGATTGCACTTTGTAATTCAGATGGGGATGAAAAACTGTATAGTAATAAACATTTAAAATGGCAGGGAAATGTGATACTGTACTATTCAATTTTAAAACAAAATATTCTACTTCTTATTAAGGCCCACAACAACCTTTTGGGTTTGTTCTTCAATGAGGAAAGACGGCAGGAAGAAATACAAAAAGCAACTATCATTTACTTCAGTCACTCTTCAGTGTACGTGCCAGACACCCATGTATCCACAACTAATTTGAAATTTCCATGACTACAGGTGACCTGAAAATTTTGTGTATCATGACAAGCTACAGATTAATATTAACCAATGTCTAATTTCATTCTATATTTTTTTTCTGTGTATATATTCCAACATAAAACTTTTTACAGAATGATAATCTACTGAAAGAATATTATGTAAAACCTCAAGATTTAACAATTTATCCAGGGATTTGCTGATTAGACATCCTGAAGTACGTCTTTTACAACAAACCCAAACTCAATAATGAGGCATTTTTTTGTGTGTCATTGCATCCTACTCCTGAATTCCAGATTTATTGCACATAGAAAAGTCAGGTGTCGCCAGAATCAAACATAAGAAATTTTTAGCATTGCAGTCCCTTCCTGTGAAAGATTTTGCCCTCAAGAAACAACTACAGTGATCACATCCTTCTCTTTAGTGGAGAAATCTTGAGTGGGGAAAAGAAAAGGTATGGGACGCTAGCGTAGAAATAGTGTGCAAAATCCGTAGGGCGCACAGTGCATGGGTCTAAGTGCCATGTTACGTGAACAAGGCCAGTCATTCATAGGGGGATAATTGAGGATAGATCCAAGACATTTTGACAGAAGCCAGCCTCCGACCAAGGACCACTGTAATATGACCATAACTATACATATAACATAAAGAGGAGCCATGGGTACTTTGGAAGAAATTAATTTTTCTTGAAGACTTAAGTGAGCAGAAAACAAACTTATGAATTTCCAATGACTAAGTCCAATTTCTCAAAGGTCTAGTTTTTCCTATTTTAAAGGCTGTCACTAAGTTCATGCCAAATATTAAGTCTTTGAGCATGTAAAAAAAGCAGTGGATCTGAAAGCTGCACAATAAATTGTTGTGTTTTCTGATCAGCCTTGCAACATCTCAAAAAATCTCTTTCAAGGAGATGGCATGAAACTCCCCAGTCTCTGGTTACATACAGAATCATTCAAGCTTTCCTGTTCAAATACCCAGAGCTT
Organism: Aleadryas rufinucha; assembly: GCA_013397815.1. Lineage (NCBI taxonomy): Eukaryota > Metazoa > Chordata > Aves > Passeriformes > Aleadryas > Aleadryas rufinucha. Next base: position 117,806 of record VZTH01010892.1, read on the forward strand.
CTGGATATTAGTTGCCATGCCTTATCCTTGTCTCCTGTGGTCAAAAATCAACAGTGAACCACTTTATCGTGGTGGATGCAGTTAAGTCCTGATCTGTGAAACTTTTTCATCCCTTAAGTCCTTATGTAGTCTAAAGAAGATCTTACTCATTTGGAGCTATTCCACAGAAAGCTGCAGGAAACACATGGTTACTTGCTTGTGAGTTAACATGTGCATCCTCTCTGCAATCCATCCTCAAAAGCAAACAGAAGTAGTAGTCGCTCACCTACTACCAAACACACAGGTATCACAACTTTTCTGAACAGTGTTTGCAACATGGTCATTGTTGTCATCTGGAAGGAATGGAGAGAGGCACATGAAGTTACTTGTAATTAGGCCAAGCCTTTTGGAGAGGAGTAACAAGTCCCTGAATAATTGTTGGAATAAAACTCTTCCTGAGGAACCAGAGTTTGGAGGACAAGGACATACCCTAAAAAATTGTGAGAACAAATCAAAATTAGTCTCCTGGATAACTCAAGATTACTCAAAACATGGGAACTACTGCTATTGACTCTGACTTGTGCAGTGTTTGCGCATTTTATTTTTGTTAGTCAGCTCTTAGAAGATGACCAATGCCAGAGTCATTATCCTCAGGTGGCTGGGGGAGATCTTGTCAGTTGCTTTCACAGACCTCTGCAGGGCTCTGATGGCTCTGCTTTTGAAAAAGCTGTAGCTGGGATACTCTTCTTAGAAACTAAAGCCTCTGCAGAACTCAAAATGGAAGATGGAGAATGACTATGACTTTTTATCTGCTTGCTCTTGTCAGTATTGTATAAAGACTGAGGGTTATTTTTTCCCCTTAACAATAATCTCTATGATAATATTATAGAAGTCACTGATTTCACTTTTAATGTTATTATATCTTCAATATAATTTGCTGTAAGAACTAAACAACATATTATTGAATATTTTTTAAGTGTTAAATGAGCTCAATTTATTTTTGAGCCCTGTAGATTAATCTGTATAAATTAGAGATGTTTCAAGACTCAGTCTCTCTGGGTCTGGGATAATTTAGCATCTGCTGTTTTCTTATAATGCTCTGGAGTGCCAGCCTGCGTACCTAAAAATATATTTATGGTTTCATGTACTCCAGATCAAGAAAATTGCCACATTTATTTCAGTCACATATAGAAAAAATATCTGTAAGCACTTCTGAATCAGGTAAAGTCATCACAGTCTTTCCAATTTAAAAAAATGGCAATTTCTTTGTGCTTCAAAAACCTGGAGAAAAACAAGAGGCTGCACATCAAACTAAATAGATAAAAATCCATGTATGCATCAAGATGAGTATTTTTGTTCTTAGGAAAAAAACAATTACCACAAAAAACTGAGAATGCTAAATTCCTTTTTGTTTTTTTTTTGCTTACAGTCCGCAGAGAAGATTTATAAAACAACCATTAATGCAGCTTTTCATGAGAGCACTATGCAAGAATCAACACGCCAGCACAAGCCCAATGCCTTTACACAAACCTAGCAGGACTGCCCGTGGTGGCATAGTACTCCTCAGCAGGGAAGAGATCGGAGCTGGGACCTGGCTGCTGTCGGTGGATACGGCTGCCTCAGCCATCTGCAGGATAGCAGGGGCTCTGCGAGCAGCTGCCACGTTACATCAGGAATGTCTCAGATCTGGAAATCTCTGAGTTTGATTCCCACTGCTTTCAGGTGTTTGGACCATAGGCCAAAGTAGGCATGTCTGCTTCCTGCAGCTGTTGTTCTCTATCTGAGCGTGCTGGAATTCTCAAGCTGTGCAAAACAGCAGGTTTTCTTGTGGAGGGATAGCTATCTTATTAATTTACTATAAGCAGGGTAAGATTTCTGGGTAAAATAATAAGAGCACATTCTCACCTGGAGATCTAGCTAAAGAAAAAAAAGTTATGGTTGTTTTTGTTTTTGTTTTTTTTTTTTTTTACATTCTTAGAAAAGCATTTCATCATTTTCATTTAAAGAAATAAGATAAAAGAACCCTATTCACTAATTTCTTCTCAAACGTAAAGAAAATCACAGTACTGGACATCACTGTGTAATGGTTAGTCATTATAATATCCAGAGATACTATAAATGTGTCACAGTAGGATTTACCAGCATATACCTACTATATCATCAGTTTGAAAGCTCAAAACTTGTGCACAAATAAATTATTCTAATAAGTGGCAAGTTGACAAGGAACATCTGCTCTAGCTGGTGAACCCACTAATGTGATCCACCTGTCACTGTCTGGGTCATTACATAACTGTAATTCTGAACTGCTGTAATATTTTTGGCACATATACAAAGCTCCAAGATGCACTAACAGATTGAACTGAGGTCCAAGATTAATATACCTTTTTTAAAAAAAATTCAATATACATATTTACAGTACTCATTAAGGCCACTGGGAAAATAAAATGGAAATTCATTTCAGCATGATTTTGCAGGCTTTATTTTTCAGTTGGAAGCATTTCAGAGGACATTCCACTGCATTTGCCATAAATAATAAAAAAAGTGTGGGGAGATAGTTGTCATGAAGTATTGATTCAGAGATTGTTTTAGAGCACTAGTTTTCACATCGTGTCTTCCTATGTGTCTTTCTGTTTATTTCCCCCTCACTTTCTCCATACCAGCCAACCTAAAAACTTGCTAAAACAAAATGATTTCAGCAGTAAAGTCAAGACTCAGAACTTAATCCGAATTTTTATATGAAATATTCAGATAAACCAGAAATAACCTGGCTAAGGTTTCACTACTTTTAGCAAAGCATATAGTCATTAAAAAGGTAAGAGACGACCCACCTTAAGCCCCTAAAACCAGAACATTATGGTTTATGTAATTTACGTCAAATGCACCTCAGAATATGAAAGTTCTCTTGCACAAATCATGGTCATCATGCATTTAAAAGGTGAAAGCTCTGATAATATTTCTACATATACAGCTTACTGTTGTGTCTGAGGAGATGAATAACAGATCAGCATAAACCTATTAACATATTAAAGTTCAGTCTTTGGCCTGAAAACTGGAACATCCCAGCTCCTATTTTATTTGGATAGTGATTATTCATAATCAACCTTTAAATGATATTCAACATTCAAAGGGCTTTGTTTCCCTCTTTTCTATATATGTATATAATTTATGTAAAAGACAGTACATTATCAACAGTATGGCTTCACCTGGTATAACGACTGGATGTGATACTAAATTTGCCAAAGAAATGCACAAGCATAATCCAGAGAAAATTATTCTGAAGGTTTTACCATATCATAAGTTATCCACAGAAAGTATTTCAAATAACTTCCTACCTAGCTTTAAAGGTTACATGTTAAATTCTTGGTCTATGTGGAAGTTAAAGCAAGGCAGACACAGACCCACAACAATTTCTTCTTCTTGTGTTCTTTTTATTTCAAAGACAAAACTCAGTACCTCACAAATTTCTCGATCTTGCAAATTTCCAACTGAGCAGCCTTTTGTTTTATCCACTGATAAAAAAAATATCTGTGATCTGAGAACTAAAAAATTATCAAAGACTTTTTCAGAGACAAGTTAAAAAACAAACTAAGCTACCCTAGCTTAAGTGAAAGGGGAATTGAGTTACTCTTTACTGTCATATCTCTGGAGCTCAGTGGGAGCAATAGAAGGGGTTATAAAGAAAACACTACAAAAGCATAGTAAGTAGGGGAAAACTGGTGACTCTAATCAGGCTCCAAGAAATTTCAATCTAATACTTCTAAAACTTAAACTTGGAGCAGGTGGTATTGGATGAACTAGTACCTGAACATCTTTCACTGAATCCCAGTGGTAATCTCATAGAACACTGGGTTTGTTTCACTGCCAGGCAAGTGCCCAAACCCCAAGATATTAACTTCTCTTTGGTGACAAATTTCTCTGTCTCTGTTCCACTCCTTTAGGATACCATAAATAAAAATTCTTCAAAGGGCTTTGGGGGTTCATCTACCCTACAGGTTTAGTCTGGATCAGAGATGAATGTCCCAGCTCTCCCTTCTTACTTGATTCACATGCTGAAATGATCTCAAGACAACTGGACCAGATTGTTTTCATATGAAACTAAGCCCTAGAAGTTGCTCACCAACTGCTAAGGGATGTTTAGTTCATACAACAAAATTAAAGCTACTGGGAAGTAAAAGTAAATCCCTAAAATCCTGCAGTACACATATCAGCTTCTCAGCACCACTGCTGTGTTCTAGAGCTCTGTTTCTACTGATCTGATCTACTTTGTCCGTACAACCATAGCTTCAAAATGTTAAAATTTTATCTGAAGTTTGTTCAGTGCTGGATAGCATTTTGGATTATCAAAGCTTCCAAACAGATTTGCCTTTATACACATCCCTGAGATTTCTTTCTCATTAAATCTTTTTTGTGTACCTTAGCAATAATCTGACAACTGATGGGTATTTCTTATCACTCCAACGTCTTTCCTTAGTGTTCATGAAAAATCATTAGTTTTTAATCCTTCTAACTACAAGCTCTTTGTTAACATTGAAATGTTAGAAAGATAATGACTTTTTATTTTAATTAAAAATGAATTAATCACACATTTTTTTCTTAAAAAGGTAAAATTAAACAAAAGCTAAAGGTACAATTAATTAAAAGAGTATATGAATTGGTAGAATGTGCCTTTTTCCTTGATGTTTTAGTACTCTTAACTTTTTTAAGTTTTCAGGAAAGTAGCAAAACCAAAAAAAAAAATTGTCTGAAAGATGAAAAGTCACTATACTAAAAAATTGATATATAATAACTGTTTGTATCTTTAAGTTGGTTCTGATGTTATTTATTTTCATAAATGAAACAGATTCTTAACCAAGATTTAGCATATAAGTAGACAAGGTCCTGATACAAAAACCAAAAAATACAACAAGCCCAACATTTTTAAAGGACTACCTTCAAACTGAAAGTCACTTTTTGCATGGAACACTTACTGAATTTACAGTAGAACTAGGGTAAGTTAATATTTCAGCATGTTTAAGCTGTTATAGTATTATTATCTGTATTATGCTACAGCCTACCTGATAACATGACAATTAGATATCGATATAACTTCATATGTTTGAGTGGTCCCTATAAATTTTAAATTGGTACCCATGTGCCACTTTCTGCATAATCAAGGCATTAATACACAGTTTTTACTCACCTTGAAGACCCAGGCAGTCTTCTCTCTGCCCTTTCTCAAATACACTTAAAATACTGCTATTATATGCGGAGAGGTTTTCTTTCCAGATAATGACACATTTCTAACTTCCTCTTGTATTGTGCTTGTGTGGCAAGGTATTGGTAGCAGAAGGGTACAGGGGTGGCTTCTGTGAAAAGCTTCCAGAAGTTTCCACTATGTCCATAGGGCCCATGGCCTTGTTAGAAGGAAAAATCAGTGCTGGAGCTGGCTTGCTGACAGTAATTATGCCCTTGTGGAAGGGACCCACACTGGAGCTCGTGAAGAATTCCAGACTGTAGTGAGGACTCACATGGGAGAAGTTCATGGAGGACTGTCTGCTGTGGGAGGGACCCCACGCTGGAGTAGAGAAAGACTGTGAAGAGTTCTTCCCCTGAGGAGAAAGAGGCAACAGAGACAGTGTGTGATGGACTGACCACAGACACCATTTCCCACCACACTGAGCCCCCGGAGGGGAGGAGGCAGAGAATATTGGGAGTCAAATTGAGCCTAGGAAAAGAGGAGGGGTAGAGGAAGGTGTCTTTAAGATTCGGGTTTATTTCTTATTATACTGTTGTGATTTTATGGGTTATAGATTTAACTAATTTTCCCGAGTCAAGTCAGTTTTGCTCAATGGTAATTGGTGAGTGATGTCTCCCCGGAAATGCATATCCTTTGTAGTCTTAGCTATAGTTTATTTATGAACTTCTATTGCAGCATGACTTACCAATGGCAAAAAAGTCACACTGGTAATGGCCAAAACAAATTTCTCCAGTGTTTTTCTTTCTGTATTTTTATATGAGAGAGAACTTTGGAGGATCAAACCAGTTGAGATATTCCCACATACTTATATGGAAATAGGTTTGGAAGGAACCTATAGACATCACATTCTCTATACTTAATACTATCGAATTATTCTTTGGGTCTGAGTAAAATCAACTTGAACAAATAAAATGAGTTGTGCCAAAGTCATTTTTTCTTGAGGTCCTTAGTGTGCCTGAATCATCACTCTCTGTTAATCAGAAGTGTACAATTTTTAGCATTGATTATCTAATACAGCAGCACTTATTGATCCTTCAATTCAGCTTTCTTGTTTTGAGCCAGTCATGCTTTTTTTTTTAACTTGAAGTGTAGGGTCAGGGTCATAGACCCCCAATTTCCTGCATTCAGAGATCAGATATCCCTCTGACATTGAGATAGGTGCTTTGCAAAGGAAAGGTGATCCAGAATTCTAATCTAGAATCTTTTATCAGATTCAGTGGAAGAAACATATGACCCGGCCTATGGATTTCTGCATTATACAAATAGGGTTTTTGGAGTAGAGAGCCTTCTTAGTGCTCTGAAGGACTTGAGTTCTCTAGAATTTAAAATGTATTCTTAGTTTCATCTCTTCCCTGGCGAATAAATACCTGTTTATACACAGGTGATACTGGTCCAGTAGTTTCTTTATAATTTCACTGCAATTTTATAAATTTGTCCTTCAACTTTTACACATTGAACAAAATTTTTTTTTTCACTGGCCTGTCATGATGAATTCTTGCAATCCTGTCATTTTTTTGGCAATCTTCCATTTCCAACTGTACAGTTTGGAAATATTTTATTTGACTTTTATTGGTAAATCAATGGAAAGGGTGATTTTTCTGACATCTTCAATCATATGAATAATTTTTTAACATTCTCAGTGTGCTGTCAGGTATGGCCATTTTATGTCTTCTGCCTGAAACATAAAAACAAGTAGGAGATAATTGGTTATTTTTTCTGGCAAAAATGTTGTAATCTCATAGTACAGGTACTTCACAAATCTGAGAATGAAGGTGGTGCATGAAGATAGAGGGGATTAAGCCCTAGAAGTACTGAAAATGTACTAATATATTAGCTGATTGATAATTTTTAATCAAAGACACAAAAATCATCTTGGAAATTTTTCAGGCTCCTCTCACAAGGATTAAGATGTCACCTCTAGACTTCAATTAGGACTTTAAATCTGATGTCAGCCTTACATATATATTCTCTTTATAACTTATGCTGGGATAGTGGGCAAAATTGTATAAATATAAATAGTATCATTTCATTATTTAGGAGTCTGCACTCACATAATTTGTTTTAAATAGGATTTTTGTTAATAAATGCTCTAGTGCAACTTTCTCTGTTGATCCATTCCATATAATATAATCCAACACACTGAATCTATATAAAACTATTAAAGGGAACATATTGTCGCTGCTCCTGGAAGGGGTCAGCCTAGCTGGGCTGTGGACCCACGCGAGGCAGCAGTGACCTTCCCGCAGACACGCAAT
>VZTH01010892.1:129511-166587 GCA_013397815.1 Aleadryas rufinucha
AAGGAAAGGAAAGGAAAGGAAAGGAAAGGAAAGGAAAGGAAAGGAAAGGAAAGGAAAGGAAAAACTTTGGCCATTTTTTGATTGCTGAATTAAGACTTTATAACCTAGAACAGAGTTAAACAGCACTATAGAATTTCTTTACACAGTTTGAAAATATTTGGAAATGTTCTGAAAATATTTGAAATGTTAACTCTATAATGTTCAGCACTTAGCATCTTCTAGCAGAATCTGGCTGGCTGAGCATGGAGACTGAAGAGAGAGACAATTTTGAACAAATATTTTCAGCACACATTGTGGAAGTGATAGTACTCATTATTTTAAAATGCATGATGCTTGCACAGATGCCTCTTTGTATCCTGCAAAAGTATCATGGCACATAAAAATTATCTCTAGTGTTTGCAGCAACTATGTTTTTATGTCTGATTGAGTGTTCAGTAACTACAAAACTAACTATATAAGTGTTATAATTTTCATTTCCACTCAGTCCCTTTATAAACTTCTTTTAAAGTTTGGCTATGTGCATTGCTTTGTCAGGAAAAGTACCTCTACTTCAGCATTTTAGCTATAATTAATGATGACATTCACCTTGATTGTTGCCAAGTTTATATTCCCTAAGAGATGGAACAAAACACACAACGTGTGAATTATTTATACTTCCATATGGAGGCTTATTGTTAATACTTTCTCAGTAATTCTTAAGCTTTGGATCTTAATGAGGAAATGTAGATCACTGGTGCATTTAGTTCAATATATAAACAGAAGCATGTATCCAAAGAGACGAAAATGCTCTGATACTTCAAAAATGAACAATAAAGAAGCCTTTCTTCCTGTCAAAATTGCTGTGACAGCTTTCAGAATGCATCTATACATGAACCTACCCTTCTCTGTCATATAATCTTCCTTTGAGCAATGACACACAGTCAATATTTTAATAAGGAACTTCCATAAATTTTAGAAAAATAAAATCTCTGTTGTCCTGTGGTATACCTCAAATTCCAGATGCAAAATCATAAATCACAATCTATGATCTATATGATGTTGAATGAATGATAGGATATAACTCTTTACTTTCTGATTTAAAGCCCTACCAAAGAAGTCCATTTTCTTGGCGTTTTTGATATGACCTTTTCTAGAACTTTGTACCCTCAGGCACACAATGTCATTCTTGGGACTGTCCTGTGCAGGACCAGGAGCTGGTCTTCAGTGATCCCCGTGGATGCCTTCCAAGTTAGGATATTCTATGATTCTATGATCCTTCCACTACTTTTTGTAGTAGAGGTTATAATTCTTTTCCCCTTCTATGTTTTCTTTTTTTCTTAAGTTTGTTTTGTGCCTTTTGTATCCTTTTTGCACCTTGAATAATTCTTCCCAGCACAAAATGAAGATCCTCTTTTGATAATTGTAGATAGTGCTCCAGTTTTTCTTGCTCTTAATAGACTTTCATAAATCAAACTCTGTAATCTATAAATTTGTGTTGGGCAAACGCATGGCTTTGCATGCAGTATTGCCTGTGTGATCTCATCCACTGCACTCAGCAGTATAGAGTAGTGATTTATTGGAATAGGGAAACCAAGTAAATTCCCTGTCTGGACTAATGTAATCGTTCCCTTGTTCTGAAGGTTCATCGATTTCATGGTTAGTTGTTCCATCTCTTTTCTCTACAAATTCATGCAGATACAGAAAAACCCAACAACCTTATACAGTATATATTTAACTTAATGAAAAGATTTTCTTCACTCCGTATTACCAAAACTTTAATTCCTGAATCAGTTAGAAATATCCACATCCTACATATGTCTGCATGCCTTCCTGTCTGCATACCTAGAAGAATGAATCCATAAATATGAGATAAAACAACTCTAATCCACAGACAAAGTAAAATTTATTCAAGTCATGTAACTCAGAGCAGCTGAAGACAAAACATTTTGTACTGAAAATAGGCTGATAGGCAGCTTTGCCTGTTTTAATACAAAATCAGGAGACAAATTCTATGCACATTGAGAACAAACTATCGAAAGACAGCACCATGTGCTTTACATATCTTGTTTGCTGTGTGTAGCTATATAACTTGCACCTCCACATAAAAGAAGTATTGGTAAATCTTATGATGCAAAATCAGTTAAATAAATTGAACAAAGAACAAGAAAATACATTAATTTCTGAAAATATCATTGCAATAGATACAGTCCCTAATTTTCTAACAACACAGGAAGGTTCAGTAAGAGAGTATTAAGAAAGTATTTCTATATACATTACCTAGCCTCAGAAATTATTTTCTCTTTAACTTGGCTGGAAGTAGCTTTGTATGCTGGCTGTTGTACCAGGTATTTATTCCACATAAATATTTTTCAGTTACAACATTAAAAAGTGCAAAACAATTAATTGTTTCAGATAATAATTAAAACACACATGTAACAACATTTGTTATTTCAATTTTGCATTCAACTGAATATTCTGCTTATACATTAGAAAGTATTACACAGTGGGACAATGTAACTGCTTACCTTTATGAATTTCAAATATTCTCATCATTAAAAATATGGTCTTTTATATGTGTAAAGTTACTAATTGTTGTTTCCTAGACAAAGATTCAGGAAAACAAGTGAGCAAATGACAAGTGACTCGAAATTAATTTCTTGACAATCTTAGTTTTCTCCTTGTAAATCCATATCTGTTGGACATGTGCATGGGGGAAAAGCAGGACTTAGACTTAACTAGTCAAATTCTGCTGCACATTGGTCTGCTCTTCAGTCATTCCCTGAAGTAAACTCATAATGTACTCTTACCTGAAGTACTGTTAAAATTTAATCAGATCATTATAATTTTGAACTTTAATGCTCTCATCAAATGAATGTACTTCTGAAAACACATCAGGTATGGTCTAGAATCTCTATTTAACTTCAGTTTACAAACTCCAAATGCACCTGTTTGAACTATTGCAGTTTGGATTGACTAATTAAGCAGACGCTTTCCCTATAACTCTATATTGAAGTTGGGCAACCAATGGAAGCAACAAGGAAGCAATTCTTCAGTTTCCTGGCAGCACATTAACTTTACCATACGAAATGGTTACTAACATGAAGGCATCACACATTCTTAGCAGCAAACAAGCAAATAAGAAGGCAACATCCAGCATCTTTTCAGTCTTACAGAAAGAGTGAAATCAATTTAATTAATAAGAAAACACATAGCAGACCAACAAGTTAGACAAGGTTTAGCAGTCCCACTGCGACTTCCGTAGTGCAGCATTCACAGGACAGCAGATACCTTAAATCATAATTAATTCAGTTGAAAAGAAAAGGTGAATTTTAGAATGCATTTTATTTTCCTTTCTTTTATGCTTCAGCCTACCAGAAAATTGAAATCTCTATCTCTGTCAGTTCTGTGGCAGACTTCCAGCTTTATCTTAATGAAGAAGGAATTATTTTTGACAAAGTTCTGTTCTCCAAGTATCCCAAAATCTTCTAATTCATTTACATGAGGTAGAGAAGAAAATAAAGGATGGAAGGAAGAGCAGTGAAGCATACGAACATTACTCAAAAAGGATATAAAAAAGTGTTCTATACAAGGAAGACATGAGTGTTCTATAGCAGGAAAGTATAGTAGAAAAGCAGAAAAGTCGAAAATCACATTTCCTTAAATGTAATGCTTGAAAATTCATCAATTTATTCTTATATAAAACTATCAAATGAATAATAAGTGAATTTCACCAGTTTTGAAAATCAAGTGAGACTGAGAGGAAGCTGGAGTTATAAATTATTTCAAAGGAGATTAAGTTTTTAGAAACTGGTAACTGGTGTTATATCCTGTCACAAGGCCTTTTTTATTTCCCAAAAAAATCCAAATGCAATTCAAAAGCTACTACTATTAAAAAGTCCTCACTGAAATTTAGACAATTTCCTTAAACTGACATGCAGGCTATTGGTTTCAAGTGGTATGTTACATAATCTTTCTATTGTATTTACCAAAAGTCTTCATAGCACCATGTGTTCCTCTGATAAATTATGGAAAAAATTGCTATGACATCTATGTTCAAAGAACATTGCTACTGACTGAACCAAAGCAAACACAGATGCCTCAAGACCAAGCAAGCAGGACAACAGTTACATCACTTTATCCTTTATGTCTAAGGGCTACTTTCTACAAATTATATATTCAATATTAACTATATTGTGTGTTCAACTCCAGAATAAGAATCTTGCTGATAGTGTAATTAGTGAGACCTCTTAAGAAAGTGCTGGTAGAAAACAATGTTAATTCATGGTGGTTTAGCTTGAACAACAGCCAAACTTCCACCCAGCCGCATGCTCACTCCCCTCCCCAGTGTGGTAGGTAAAAAGATGGCAGGGAACTGACGGCTCCACCATGGCCTCTTCTGAAGGCTGCAGAGGAATACCTTCTCTTCCATGGAGAAACTTCTTCTACTCCTTTGCCTTTGATGTGCTCTCTGCTGTTTCTCTCATTTTATTTCCTTCTCCTCTTCCTGTGTGGTATTTTCTTCCCTTTTTCACATGTATTTTCCCAGAGATGCCCCATTTTGGTTGATGAGCTCAGCTGTCTCCTGTGGTGGATCTGTTGCAGGGATAGCTGGCACTGACTGTCTCCAGCTTTGGGCAGCTCCAGCCATCTTCCCACAGAGGCCAGCCCTGCAGGCCCCCTGCTTCCAAACCTTGTAATCCACACCAACACACTTGGTAAAAGGCTCAAAAATATTTTAAACTTGGTTCTTAATCCAGCTCTTTTTTAAATCTTGGAATTTGTAGATTTTATCCCACAGGAACATAATTTGATGATCCACATTTGCATAAAACTACATCTATAAAACAAAAAAAAATTCAGAATTATATAAAAGCTCATGGAAATTATATCTGGACTTTGAATTTCTCCTATTTTCACTGATGTGCAGACTTGCTAAAAATGTAATATATCCAGTGAGCTAAGCTTAAACTTTGACAATTATTATTTCGGTGTCAAAGGAACAGTGACAGATGCCCAAACCTCTTTTGCAGTTTTCTGAGTTTTCAATGGAATATGATGTCTATTTGGAAAAGACAAGTTAGGTTATTCAGTTATTCAGATTGTTCAGGACGTGTTTATACAGCTCATTTTCTAATTATTCAGAAATTTCAAATTCACCAGAAACATTCATACTTAACTATGATGCAGTTAAAATTCCTTTTCCTCAGAAAAAAAGAAGAAATCCATAGCAATGATTCTTCCCTTCTCCAAGGGTGACTGTTTGGTCTGTTACTATCCAAGTTCACCATAACCAGATGACACTAATTAAAAGCAAGAGTTGAACTACAAGCAATTTCTGATATACTTCTCCACAGTTTTGCCACCAGCTTAGTTTCATGATTCCCAAGTTTATAAAAAAACCCCATATAAGGTACACAGAAGCATCATATGGGAAGATGGAGGTTTGGCAAAACTAAATTTTACCTTTGTACACTTTAGAATTTTCCATGATTACTCTGTTTTGTTCTGATGAATTATGAGTATTCCTTGGAATGTTTTATAATTGCTATATGGTATAGATCAAAGAATTTATTTATAATACATGAAATTGCTAGTAAATGTAATTAAGCATCAACAATGTAATATATTTTTTCTGATGTCAAATAAAACACAAACTCAAGTGATTTCAGTAGGAGCAGAAATCCCAAATCTTTTCATTGGGCTCGATTATTCATTTAATGATGTTTCATACAGCAAAGCCTAGATTCCAAATCATTCATAAAATCTAATATCACATATTCTTTTTTCAGATTCATTCCCTTTGTTTAAAAAATTAACAGAATAATCCTTTTTATTTAAGCCTTATAAACTCCACTTCGATTTTCATGGAGCCAAAGAGAAAAGAGTCCTGTCTTGATGCACTATAACCCTCAGCATCTGGGATATCATAATGACAGCAGATTAATTTTTTTATTATGTTTTGTATGGTTTAAGGGAAACAAATCCTGGTTTAAAAGCAAGATTCAAGGATATTTTTATTATTCAACATTCTCCTATTAGAGTGGGAGATTTGCACTCAAAACTTCAAAATGTACAAAATAAAATCGACAAGCTTATACAAAGAACCTATACAAACAACCCATATAAAATTATCTACAAAACTATCAACAAATCTACAAAGAGAAAATTAAGAAGAAAGAGTATTACATGGTTAATCTCCTAAAAGTTTAGCATGAATCCAGCAGGATAGTTCCAATTATTTTTCGGCATTTGCCATTTCTTTAGGTTGGAAATGACGAAATTTTAATTTTCATAAAAATAATTTTTTATCAATTTTATTATGTTAAAGTGCATACTTTTGGTTAAACTAAGACAATAATAATGTTACTACTTTGCAAGTACAACATTTGAATATGCCCATAATGCAGGGAAGAGTTAGAGCCGTAGAGAGGTTATTAACATAAATTGCAATTATGAAACTGATTGTCATCATTTATGACTCTTTTCAAATTACTTGACAGATTGTCATGGGAAAATGAGTTATGCAAATTTATTAATGTTTATGCAAATTGTTTGACTTCAAGACCGAAGTAAGACTATGGATCCAATACCCTTCAGCATGTACTGTGAAAAGCAAAGGATACTCATTTCACTTAAACTTATTTGAATTAATCATGGTAAAAACAAAATAATCTTATTTCTAAAATTGCTTTGATTGGAAAATGTTCCTGGCTCATACAAATGGAGCAATTAATCTAGCAAAGTATTATGTAGACTGTGAGAGAGTTCATTTTGGATGTGATCATGGACACATTTTGACTTAAGATCAGGAACTGCTCAGAATGCATAAAAATGAAGTAGTTAATGAGGGGAAATTGGAGAAGGATGTTATGCTGTACTTCTTAACTGCATTTTTTTTAAGTCTTCTGATTGCTTGTAAATTTTGATTTAAAGTGCTTTACTTAATCATGTAAATACTTTGCAGGCTTTACCCAAGCCAAGTTACTTCTACAGCTGCTTTGCAGATTTAGACAGGAAAACACATCAGAATGCTTTTGAGATTTGACCATCAACTTTTTTGCAAACTGAAATTTTGCTCATTAACAAACTTTTTACCTGAAATCGTAAAGAAAAAAAGTTTAAAAAGTGAAAATGCGTTGATTTGTAAACCTTCTAATTGAAATCATAAAGAAGAAAGGACAAATATGTCCTATGGGCCAATGAGTAACATGCACATAGATGTTTCTGCCAGCACATGATTATGAACTTTTATTTCACTATTAAATAGAAACCTGCTTGTTCTATTATAGGTTTAACTGCTATGTAATTTCAAAAAGACCATTATTCTTTCAACCTCCAGAAAAATAAAAGGGTGAGTAGACCCTGTAAAACAAGACAACAGGTTGCCTACTCACACTGATACAGAATGAGAAGCAGTGAGAATATTCCCATATTTCTGTATCCTTCCAGCAAGATACTCCATAAAAAGAATTTATGCATGTCTCCATAGAACAGCTGAAGTATCTTTTTTCTTTGTCCATTTAATTTCTCATCAAGAAAAAAGGAGTTTACCCCACCTTTAACCATCCATGTGACCAAAGAAATAAACCAGTTTTCCGTTTGGAGCTACTTGGGTTCTCTTTTTAATCACTTAAAAGATGTACTCTTTAGCTTTATAATTCCTCTCTGCCACTACTTGAGAATTATCTCTTGCTGGCCACTGCCTCTGTAGAAACATATGACATTTCAGGGTGCTTAACTGTAGTGAAAACTATCAAATTTGTAATGAGGTATTTAATTATTCAGAAGTACACACAGACACACCGGAAGGACAGTACTAAACAGCCAAGGACTTTTTTCCTATACTAACATGTACAACGTGAACATTACCTGCTTATAACTTCGGAAGTCAAAAATATAAAAATAATAATCTGTAGGGGAACTGACTTGCTTTCCATATTAAATTAAATTTCAAACTTTTGCCCGTAGTTATTACAGGAAAAGAACATCTGAAGAGTAAAGTCAATTAGCTTTTATTTTGTCTGCCACCACTTATTATTCATTATGTTATACTTAGAAGTCTCAGCTATATTCTGAATCCTAATTTCCCTGTATCAAAAGGCTGAATATCAAAAAGGTAGGAAAAGAAGTACATCTGAGGACTCCAGATATGATAGAGGCCTGGTATTCCTTAAAGTCCAAGATACTAAAATTGGCAGCAATCTACGCAGGGAAAATCATAGAAAAAAGAGTTTAAAAAAAATCTTGTGGAAAATAAGGTCCTAACTGAATCAATATATCCTTCAGAAGGACTTATACAGACAGAAAAAAAGCCCCAAATAAAAAACATGGTTTGCCAGGAAAATTATGCTTTAGGAATTAGGGCACAGAAAGATAAGAGCCAGGTGAATCAGACTTGGGAAAGGTTGTTAAAACAAATAAAGGTTATTTGGTATACTGAAAATAATTTTAAAAGTAAAATTACTATGAAGAAGGTTCTGAAAAAAGATTAAAGATAAACTTGATGTGGCTCTGAAAAAAAAAATAATATATAAATTTTCAAAATGATGCAGTTCTTTACTTGGGAACAAAGGGAAGATGAACTTAAGGACACTAGGAAAACAGAATCCACCACAACAAAACTGGAAGGAAAACTAAAACAATTAATGACCCCAAATTGGCTGGGACCGAGAATCTCCTCCCACAAATTGTTCCATATCTGACACATGAAATCAGTATAGAATCAAAGAGTCATTTAAGTTGGAAAAGACCCTTAACGTCATCGACTTCAACCACAAACATAACACAGCAAGGATTCATACAAAGATTTTAGGTTTGCTTTTAATATCTAGTGAATAGTAGCTGAAGCACATAATAAAAGAAATTTAAAAAACCCCAAGCAAACAAACAAAAAACCAAACAAAAACCAGAAAGCAAAACAAACCCACCATAATTCAGAAGATAATTACTTTATCCAAACATCAGAACTGTTGATATAAACCTCAACAGTGTGCAGGGCATTATAATAAAAATTTATATCAAGAGCAACTGTAGATATGGAAGTTAAAGCAAATGAGGCTAGACATTAGTCTTAGCAGAGATAATCTGGCCACTAAAGTTCCTAAATCAGAGAAATATAAGAAATCTCATCTAATTGTACTTCACTACATAATTGGTTTGTGACATGAAAAGCTAGTAGAGTTGGAAAAGACAAAAAGTAATTGCAATGGATGAGAAGCTACTGATAACAACCATCAATCTTCAGAGAAAATACTGTCATTGAGTGAGAGTCTCAGTAAAGTTACCATTCTCAATAATGGGACATATCAAATTCTTTTTTTTTCAATGCCCACTTTTAATAAAAAGATTGGAAAGCACTACTTGTTTTAAAAGAGACTGGCATATCACAGAGGAAAAACAAAAACAAAAACAAATCATCAAAACCAAGCTTCCTCAATCATTAGTGTAGTAATAATAACAATGGCATGTAATTCAGGTAAAAAAAAAAAAAAAAGAGAGATTTACATGGATTGTCAGAGGGAATGAAAGTCATACCTTTCAAGATAAGAATAAATGAAATATTTTGGCCCAGTAAAAGGAGCACTGAAACAGGATATACCTACTATCTATAAATATGTGATGGTAGAGAATATAAATAACAGTGTTGGAGTGAGCAGAAATTTAGATCGAGAAAGATTGTTTTCTGACTGCAATTTCAGATGGAGAAGTGAGAGCAAAATACCCAACTACTCTGAAATGGAGCTTCCCACATCACTCTGTGCAAAAGGTTTCGGTTACTGAAATATTTCCTAACCTATGAACATACACTAAAAGGCAGGAATCTTGAATCTAAAATTAGTTTCATTTATTAACCCAAGCACATAAAGCTGGAGAAACCAGAGAGATGGAAAGGTATTTTTTAATTCTTAATCCATTTACCTAGATTAGTGTTCTGCCTTTCCTTTGATCTTTGCTCTCTAGAATAGCTAGGACTCTTTGGTAGTGGCATCTTTCCTACTTGGTTAGCTCCAGAACAAATGCAGGAATTTTGAAGTGCCCAGCAAAGTTTCGCATTTCTTTGATTGTGCAAATTTGTTGGGGTTTTTTTCCCCTTTTGTTTACTATTTTCTAAAGATAATACGTTCTTTTCTACTAGTTTGTCAAGGTTAATTCTTGCCTTTTGTCACAGACAGCCTCCTGCTTTGCCCTTCCCTGATGTTGCTGTGCTCATGATGGGACAAATACAAGCTGCAACCTTTACAGAGCTGCAGTGAAACAGCTCCCCCAAATGGTATCATTTAGCACAGAGATCCCTAAGGAAATGCAATTTAAATTCATTAAAATTCCTAAATGATTTGGAAAAACTGATGTTCGTAGCATGTATGACTTTTTAATAGCAACTTTTTTTCTTAAAATCTTACTGAAAACCCTGCTCACCTTCTACTGATGATACTTTTGGATATCCAGAAGTCTACAGGTCATACTTTGGTGCTATGAGACAACAATCACGGCTGAGACTCAGAACTAAAGATGTTTGGATACCTTTTGGACCTTGGAAGACAGGCAGGATGAAAAGCATTCGTGGCTGAGAATTGTCCATTCTTTGTTAAAGCAACGAACAACTATATAGCAGAGGAAATGCCAGGTAGTACAGAGGAGGATTGCAGTACAGAAGGAGCCTGTGGTATCCCAGGGAATTTGGTCTTCCAATAGTGTGAACATGACAGCAAAATGAAAAAGTATCTTGACCTATTCATGGAATATGCTGGTTCAACAACAATTTTTTCAGCAACATAAAAGTTGGTTGCTTTTATTTTTTAAAGGTACTTCATTTTGCCCTTCAAGCTCATCAGTAAGTTCCCACTTCATAATGCTGGTTTCTTAAAGGTCTAATTATTTGTAAAAAAAAAATTACATAAAAATTCTGGTTGAAATAAAAAGACATAAACAAAGGATAAAATTATCACATGTAATTCCTATTATATTTGCCATGGATTTTCAGTTCATAACACTACAGATCAGACCCCCCAAAGTGTTTTGATGCAACATAAAATTGTAGATTGCTTGATTGATTTATTTATATATCCTCAAATGATATTATTTGCCATCTGTTCATTGAGGCTGTAGTTGCACTTGTAGTTGTAGTTTCCAACTTTTTCCCACCAAAAATAATTAATGAGGGTTTCTTAGTTATTATTTTTTGTTTTTAATAGTCAAACTAGTCTTTTCGTAGGGAGGAACTCCAGGCCTGATTCCTTAAGAAGACTACCAAGTGACCTAAAACTCATACTAAAATTCTGGCAACACTGCCTTGATTCGTTCTTTTTTTGTTGTGTTGAAACACTTCATGGCAACTCACAGCAAAAGCAGGTAAAATATTTCAGCAGAAGAGAAAGTATAAGGATATAATCTAAGATTATTAATTTATTCCTAAAAAGAATTTATTTACAAAAGTAAAAAAAAAAAGCTTTTATTTTTTTAATTTTTAATTATTTATTAGTAGTCAATAGGTGTTAATTTCTACTTTTAGTTTAACAATGAAAAAAACCCAAACAGAACAATCTGCAATTTTAGTTGTTTCAATAGCTCCTATTTATTAATTATGACAGCAGGTACATTTTATTTGAACATCAAAACAAGACTTATTCACAATTACCTGTTTGGAGATATCTCTAGCTATTTTTTGTATCAAGTGGATAATCACTGGAAAATAACAAAGAAAGTTTGAAACACACTGGATGGACATTGAAAGTCCTGTGGCCATGTTAAAATAATAATACTAGAGAAACCTACAATACTAAATGACCCTGGCAAAACCACAGACAGCTTTACCCCTATTTGATATCAGTGGATTTGAAATTACTTCATGTAGACACCTTGCAGAATCAGGTCACAGATTCATCAGATTTTTGAATGTCACTGGCTGCATTAGACATGTTTGATAACATTGTGGTTCACATCCAGCAAATATGCCAGCTACGTGAACATCGGCTGAAAAAATCGTCCTTTCTAAAAGATGCTGGAAATGCAAACACTGAACAGCAAATATCCACCGTGTGTCATTTCTCTTGAAAACTGGCAGCACTTTGCATTTTCAGGGAGGTTATTTTTCCCAGTAGTTCCATCCTGACCAAATGGTGGTGGCAAACAAACAATGAGCCAATATCATCAGAAGGAAAGGCTGGCAGTAATTTTAACTGTTTTTTTTCTCTAAGGAGTAGAAACCAAATGAGGAAATGACCAAAACCACTGAAAACTGTATTTATCAGTGTCAATGCTGAACAAAGCATTGCCTTGTGTTTCATAACAGATATTGTTAACTCACTGGTAAGAAACAATATTAAATGCAGTACAGGTTGCTCAGCTTTAACACTTCTGTAAATATGCAATCTGCTCTCTGTGCATCAGTCATGGACATCCAGCAGTCTTTGCTAATGAGAATATAGTCTCACTATCATGAGAACGATGCCTTCAAAGGGAAGCACTTACAAATAAATACTAAAAACAAAAGGATGAACACATCAAGTATTTAGAAGTTAATTGAATCATATTCACAAAAAGCCTATACCTTCATGAAAAGAATTTCAGTATAATGAATTTTGACATGAGCTGCTAAGGCAAGAAAATCTATTACCAATTACATGTTGTCTTTTCAAGTCATTCCAAGACAACACAGTAACTATAAACACACGACTAGATTATAACAAAACTTATTATAATAAAAGAAACAATATTTCCTTTAGTACTTATATGAAAACTTGAGTTTTTTGAAAATTTGTTCTTCCTCACAGGTTTTGAACTCTTAAACCTAACCTTGTGTTTTGAAAATCTGACCAATACTGAAGGGAAAAAAATAAAATCTGTCCCTCTATAGCTGACACCATTCAATCAGTATTTTACATAAACAAGTCCTACTTTCTCTGTTCTGTTTCTGGTATTTCAGTTGTGTCTAACTAATTCACACATCTTCCCTTCTTCAGTTATACATTGCTGTATCACTTTTAACATATAACATTTCCCAGATAGCATGCTTTTCCACACCTTGCTTAAAAATTCATCAATGCTGTGTCACTTAGGGCAGGATTTTTTTTCCCAGTGCCAGAGGACTGCAATGTTTAGTGACCTTATCCACTTAAGAAGTCATCTTTAAAATTGCTTTTTCTCCTCTTGGCATGCAGAGACCTGGCTCATAGCCTCTGGCTTGCGACTCAAGGTTGTGCAACCATGTAAACAGGTTTTAGCTATCAGAAGCAGCAACTGCAGACTTACAGAAAAACAGTAATAGCTTAAAAGAAGTATAAGCCCTAGGCCAAGATTTTCTAGCCTCACAGCACAGGCATACAAGAACTAGCGGAAGGCAGGTGCTAGACTTACCTGCCAGCACTTTGTTGATACCAGACTGGCCAGGCAGCTGGGCTGGAATTCCACCTTTTCACTCCGACCCTCCAAGGTGCAGATATTTCTAGAGCCCAGCTACACCCAAAAAATCACATTGATCTGCTGATTGCTGAGGCCATGGTAAGTTCGACCAAAATAGTTCCTTTATTATAAGTTCTGCTGTGGGAGAGAAACCCAAGGAAAGTGTATGAGAGAACAAAGCCCTGTAACATCTTTTTCACTGAATAGGAAAAAAACATAGTTCCTGAAAGAGAGAAATTTCATATTGATAAATTGATAAGACTTCATAAGGAATCAAAGGAAATGACTGAAGAAAACAAGGCTTGGTTTCAAAGCATGTCAATACAAGCTTGGTCTGTTTCATTATATGAATTTTCTCTTCTTGCACATCTGAGTTATATGTATTTATTAATAATGCTACTCTACAGTTTATTGATTATAATCCACTATCTCATTTCTTTTTAACAAGTAGTACCTGAGATATTATAGATTGTTCATAGAGATCTTGATATTTTAATTAATTTTTAATTTCTTATGTAACTGAACTCAATTTATCCACTTAAGCAAGTTTCCAGAAACTGCTTCATGTAGAAAAGACCCATCACTGACAACAAATCTCGTAATGCTTCTTCCTCCTCATAACAGAGAGAGCAAGTCAGGAGCAATGGAGAACAGATATACCCAACACTTAATTAAGACCTTTCCATTAAAAACCCAGTAAAAAATACAGTGTCACTGTTGGATTTTTGAATGCTATTTTTTTATTATGCAAACACAGTAAAGTGCTACGCCACTCAAACCTGTTACCTGGGAATAAAATGTAAGGAGAAAATTTATTCTGTGTTAAATGATTTCGTATGAATCACAGGCTTGATGATAGATCTCTTCTCATTTGAAAATATGAAAAAGGAAACAAACAATGGAAAGGCTTACCCAAGATGCCTTTAATTTTACATGAAAGCTAGATGTTTTGAGAATCGGGTGTTTTGTGTGTTCCAATGTGCTTTACAATTTGTTCATTTCGCATACAAAGAGAAATTGAAGATTTAGTTTATATTAATATCCATCTCTTTGTTTCACTATTTCACTAAAATAAAAAAAGGCTACTGAGGATACGATAACCCGTGAAACTGTTTACAAAGTGTTCTCTACTGGTTGTGCTTTGAAATTCCTTTCATGAACTGTCAAACTTCTACATTGTGAACTCACACAAAATTGACAATTTGACAAATGTCAGAACAACATAACTTCATAACCCTGTTTAAGTTCTGTGGCACGCAATGACACAAAAGATGACATCTCATCATCCTCAGTTGTTTGTTTTTTCTCTGCCAGGATGATGCAAATTAATTTTTTTTGTTTATGAAGTATCGAAGTCTCTCGTAGATAATGTACTACTCTCGGTCTTGCTTCTTAGCTTATAGTCATTGTTTTGGATGCCAGTTTCAAAGAATATCAAAGGAAGATAGCATTTTAAATGGTAGTTGATGTGAAATTTCATATTGAAATTTCATTGAAGACTAAAACCTCACCCAGAGGTTTCTAAGAGAAGGTATGAACCCAGCTTTAGGTCTCAGATTGAATCTCTTAGGGATGCAGGATGATCTTTCTTGCTAGATTTGTAGCAATGGAAGTCAAAGCTAACGGGATGTCTGTCCTCCTCAGCATCAGGACCTTGCTCAAGCTATCAGATGTTGAGAGTTAGGTGAGATAACACAAAGAAATGAAATAAAGATGAAGTAGTGAACTTACCAATTACAATCAGAGCCTACAACAGTTCTGTTAGTAATAAAATTAAATGGAAGTAGCAGGGGACACCGGCAGTTTCACAGTTGAAAATCTTTGGTGTCTGGTATGTCCTGAGAGACACAGCATTCTCATCAATAATCAGGATGGAAAGATTAAAAGTAAAGCAATATACTATTTCCATACCTTACTACATGGGAGTGTTGCCATAACCTTTTGCAAAATGTAACTTTTTCCAAATGCTGTGAGTTATAGCTGCCTAGACACCAGATGTCCAGTCAGAGAGGTTAATTAAAAACTTTTTCAGAGTCTGGAGCCTCAGAAACTTGTTTTTCAGTGACAGAGGAAAGGCAAAAAGACAATACATATTGGGTTATTGCACTGTTAAATCGGTGTAGAAAGATAGACTGGGAAGTTCAGTATTTGTATCAGAGAACTCAAAGCTAGCCAAATTTCTCTCTTCCTTTCCCCACCTCCAGCCTAAGGGTTTGATACTGTACAGAAAAGACATGGACACCAAATTTTCAAAGTTGAATTCTCGATTTCTTACTAGTGGAACAATTGTTGAAGATTACACGTTCATGAGTGTATTTTAGGAAGAACAATGACAACTATGCAGACAAATTAAAATAAATAGTTGCTCATACTCATGACTGCTAGGAATCAAAAAATCCCATAGTCCCAGAAATGTACTCCACTCACATGCAGACCTTTACATTTGTAACAGAATTTCATCTTGCAGATCTAGAACCTTATTCAAACCCTGAAAAAATAGGCTCTGAATCTACACTGAAACCCACTATCTACAATAATTCTATTATACAAGGTGTTCATTCTTTCACATTACTTCATAAATGCATCATGCAGGTCATGGTGGATAATGATTTATTAAGATCATCCATTAAACAGAATCATTGGGCATTCATAGCATTCAATACAACACTGCATATCCTAAACAAAGCTGGGCTACATTGAATTCTATGCTGTTGACCAAAAGGTGAACTTTCATACATGTTTTTACACCCTCTGCTTCTAACCAGGCTTTAACAAGAACACAAATTGAGCAGGATACTACGTCTATTTTAGAAGTTAAATGCTTCAGTCCATTTCAAACTTAGGTAAAACCATACCTCTCTTGGGAGAATAAAAATCCCCCAGTCTTTAGCACTCAAATTTTCTTTTTTTTCAATTGCCCATTTAATTTGTAGCAGAAAAATACTGCTTTTCATTTCACTTTCTGAGAAAACAACCAAACAAATAAAACCAACAGGAGCTGTTGCAATATTAGTCTTTGAAAAACTCAGGAAAGTTGTAAAAACATATACAAAGACATGTTATTTCTATTGCAACAACTTGTGCTTCAGAGCGATTAATCCCTTTTTAAAAACTAAACCAACCAGAATAGATATACATTTTGCACATATTTCTCATGAATGTAGAAGAATGCAATTTGCCCTCACTAATATATTAATTAGATGTGTTATATCTGGCTGTATTTGGATTAGTTACCTGAATTATATTAAATATTCTCCTCTGCAGAATTGAATCTCCTAATATTGTACTATATAGTTAATGCTTCCATGATACATTGCTCCTTGTTTAAAATGAAGAAATGCAAAACTACATAGGATGAAGTTAAAACTACATTTCTTTTTAATGTGATACTTAAAATAATTCATAAATTATTTTAGGCATTTAATAAATTTAAAAATGAATTTCCAGCAGTTTGGGTTTGTTTTTTTTTAAGGAGGATCCAGAGGAAAAACAGCAAATAATCAAATCTTTAAAATCTGTTAGTAACTAAATTGCTATTCAATTTTTTTTCACACTTAGAAATATTACCAAATAGTTATAATTTTTGCCTTCTGTATTACCAAGTACTGGAAAGTCATCAAAATTGTATACAGTATTCTACTTCAGGCTAAGTGGATATATTATTTATTATTCACTCTAACAGCCTCAGGCTGTGGTTTGACATTTCGAAAAATATTTAACCATGGTAATGACATGGGATATTTCTATTCATTCTTACACTGAGACTGATCTAAAAAGAAATTAATCCATTCAACATACAAATTTTCCCTAGTGACCAAAACTTTTAGCAATGATAGCCTTGTACTCTAACAAACCTTTTCTAGATGAGGAAACAAATAAGAAACCACCGTTGCAGGTTGTGCCAGCACACAGGATGTGTCCTTATGCAGAATGGGCAGCAGTGGCTGCTTTTCATGGGTGTTCTGTGCATTAACACACAAACACATGAGAAGAGATATAGATGGCCCACTTGAGACAACAGGTATGTGTACAGAAAGGTGGAAGAGGAGAAGAGAGAGGCCACATCAACCATTTTCATGAGCAGAAATTGTACTCGGGCTAGTGCTGCACTAATACTAAATTTTATACTGTTTTGAGTTTTTTCATCATGACAAGTGAAATGGGATTTCTGGAGGAAAAACATAAATGTTTTATGAATGTCTAAGGTGCAAATAGCAGGTTGATGCTGTATTTTTCAGTGGTAGAGGGAGGCATAATGTGAAACAGATCATCACAGAGATGGAAGTTGAATTCATGTTTGTGAGAAAGATTCCCCTGAGATTTGCAGCAGAGGGAGAGCAGACCATGTACAAAGCCATTTGGAAATGTCAAAGGGGTCAGGAGAAACTTGCGACATGGCAGGAACTGCAAAAGTTACTCCATACTAAAAATACAAAAATTGGATTCTGAAGGGCAACCAAGAGAGGATCCGAAAGACTGAGCAACTGAAAAAATGCAGCTCACTGATCTTTCATGATTGGATTGAATACCAAATTTAGGCCTCAGCTAAAAAGACATCATTCATGTCCATGGTTAGTTTAAAAAAAAAAAAAAAGCAAAGTTTTGTTTTGTTGCTAAGTCAATTTTCTTCAGGAGCTATAATTAGATTCCTGTTATTGTTTTTCCAGAATCAGATATTGCCACTTTATATTCTGTTGTTATTTTCAAGTTTTGAAATTACATAGGTGATCAGCTAATTAACTGCAGAGATAACAGGCAGTTAGCAAATCCAGTGCACTATATTTACACAGTGGATTTAACATCAGATTCATGGTGAGTGCAATGCATGCGTCATTCACGCACCACTGAGTTCCTCTGCATTTATTCAGCAGTTGGTTCACTGCTCACACTGTGTCCAGGGCTTCCCTGACTATGAGGAGGTCACTGTCTCTTAGATTAATGCTCCATTTCCCAGGGCTCTTTCTGTAAATACACCCTTGGTATTTCAAAGATCTCTGTAAACTCTCTCGATGCCAGTGTCTCCTGATGACTTTGAAACAATTTCTTAAAATAATATGGTTGGGGAATTTACAGAGACAAATTCCTGCTTCCTGAACTGCGCTGTGCATGTTTTCAGAATAGCCTTCTGTCCTCGTGTTTTTGGTCCTCTTGGGTCTGGCACAGTGCTCAGATACTACAGTTAATGGTATAGTTCAGGCAACTACGCCAGATTTTGTTTGGGTTTATTTTAAGTCTTGGAACACTCAGGTGACAAAACAGTTTAGTTTTCCATTTCAGTCCTAACACATGCAATACCTGGGCCTAAAAAAACAGTTTTGAAAAATATATAAATAGAAAAAATTCACCAGCGAAACTACTCAAACTGAATTTTATCATGGTTTATTTATTTTTAAGTGCAAAAAGCAGAATATTGCAACAGTTATAAGAAATATCTCAAAAAAAATCATATTATTATTATTTTATGACTGAATTTAAAACAGGTATAGAGGGGATATTTGGGTTTTAATTTTGTTTCCAGAATCTCAGGCACTGTATTTCATAATAGCATTTTATGCTACATTAACAGAGTTTTATGCTGCGTTAACACCATTTTATAGCATAATGGAAAACAAATGGGTACAAGAGACAGGTAAAATGGAAAATAACCTGTAAAACTTTTTTTTGCTAGTTCCTGTGCTATAGACTGATAACATTACCAACAAAACAACAATGGCTTTTCAAATATCCTCTAATTCAACTTCATTTTGAAATGAGCATTTACTGAATCATATATTTTCATAAAATGGTAAAGAGACATACTGTGATCCCTATTTTGGAGCTGAAAGCTTTTCAACACAAGCATTTAAGCTTTATAAATTTAATTATAAGTTGGCTTGATCCTCAATACAAAGTATGATATATTATAAAAGGCAACTATCAAAGCTTCAAGAAAGTGAAAGAAAAGAAGAGGTAAGAACTTACAGCTAGTAAAGTGGTTTACACAAAAAAAAGCAAAGGCTTACTCTTTAGCAATTAAAATGAAACAGGCTTCCTATTCTGCTCTCTGATTTTATTGACCTTTTCCTCAAAATCAATGTGTTCTCAGCTGGAATCATGTACAGCTTTAGACTTCTTTTTCACAAAAAAGTTCAGTGGAAAACTGTAAGAGTACTCAAAGGCTAGAAAAAAATACAGGCAAAATGGAAGGTATCAACATATTTGGACTGCTTAGACTTGGAAAGAGACAGAGGAAAGCAAATACAAGTCTTTAAATGCTAGGCACGAGAAAGGAGTTGAAAGGAAATCATCTGGTATCTAGGTACATAGTAAGTAGGGCAAGAATAAAAAGCTAATAATGCAGAAACAAAATTTAAATCAGACATAAAAAAACCCTACTAATTGCAAAATCCATAAGAAATGGAATAGTTTGAAAACATCATTAACTTCGTCCTAGGATCTTTAAGAAAAAGTTTGTGAAACATGCTAGGAATAAGTGTGGTTGCATTTTGCTATGATTAATTTGATTTTGCTTCCCATGGAGAATAAAGAGAACTTGGCATCGAACTTTGAACATTTTTCTCCTGCAGTGTTACCTTTCAATTAAACCAGTTCCTTGATTCATCTCACTGTGCAACCATTCAAATACTCTTGCCATCCAAAAGGCTGGGGCAGTACAGAGACAGTAACTGGCTTCTGGAAGCAGAGAATTAGAATAGGTGAGTTTGGAAGGGACCACAGTGGTCATCTGGTCCAACCTCCCTGCTCAAGAAGGGTCATCCTAGAGCACATGGCACAGGATTGCCATGTGGAATTGCTTCCTTTGGCAGATGTCCTTGGCATATGCAAATGAAAGATATTTACAGAACTATGCCTCCTCCTCTTATTATACCATGGTCTATTTGGAGAAGACTTTTTTTGTTGGCAATAGTAATGAGATGGTCCTGAACTACGTTTGAAATTCCTAGGTACAGTAACAAGTTGAATTAGAAAATAAAAAGATACACTAAAACAACTGAACCTCTATACATCCTGGGGACATGGTAGAACTCTTTTTAGATTCCACACGCTCAGGAAATTTTACTGGTTTCACAGAATAAACAATAAATACAAATGCCACTTGTCAGATTTCTAAACAGTGTATTTGGCAAAAAGACCAGAACTACTAAATTCCACTCATTTAATGTTATAATAAGAGCAGAAATCTTCCATCAAAGAAAAGCCTGGTTATAGGCAAAGCAACTTGTATACAACTCCTGATACATCTATCAGGAGCTTTCAATGAGAACAGTGTTTACTGAGGGCAAAAAGCAAGATTGAGACAGATTTATGGGATTTAATTATTACATTTATTATTACATTTTTTTTCTCTTGTGTCTCTAAAAAAGGTGATTTCCAGCATTTAATTCTGCTATTCCATCTCAACCAGCTCTCAGTGACTAATCTTTTCTCACAAGCAGCAGTCAAGACTTCAGAATTTTTTTGGGGGGCTACTAAACTGTTTGGCATCTACACCTACCACTTTCTACAAGTCTTTTTCAAAATCTAGTGTCACAAACCAATTCAATCCACTTAGTTATCACCCTTCTTTTCATGGTTTTAATGCCTTCCACACATCTGAATATTCACATATTCTTTTAATTTTATTTCTCATATTATGGGCAAGAAAAAGTGGCTTACTTTTTCATTTGGCTGCTTTCCAACTAACATAAATCCCACTCTGTGGCATTTTTACTCTACTATCACCCATGTAGATGGGAACTGTCCATGGACTTTGAGAATTTCTCAAACAGATAAGGTAATTTTTATGTGTCAGAGGTACTTTATTTCAAGAATAGTTTTCCAAAGATAACATATC
The DNA here is from genome assembly GCA_013397815.1 of Aleadryas rufinucha. NCBI lineage: Eukaryota > Metazoa > Chordata > Aves > Passeriformes > Aleadryas > Aleadryas rufinucha. The sequence goes on from VZTH01010892.1 coordinate 150,723, forward strand.
CTAAATAGATGATCTATTAATAGTAAAGCAGATTAAGCAGATTCATTAAAAAAAAATCAGCAACTGGTTAGCATATGAAAATATACAAATATAAGTCACAACAATCATCTACTGTACTCATATAGAAATCATTATCATTTGATTAAAAGAAGAAAAGAAAAAACCCATGGGAACACCTTTTAGAATTCTTTATTAACCATTCACGTGCATGATAATGAAAACTAAAGAGCTTTTCAAGTTTTCCAGGGCCTTTGTTTAGCAATTTTCAAATTCAGTGTAAGACAAGTAATAAGCAAGAACTCAAAGCAAAACAGACAAAGAACTGAAGAAGTACAGTGTTCTTATAAGTCTCCAAAATTTTCAAGTTTTCAAAATAGCAGTACATGATAGCTTATAATTTACAGTCTGATGAGAATTTTGCATATTCTAAGCATTATTAAATGCATAATTTATTTCAACAGAAAAAAACCAAGAAATTAAAGGATTCAGACACAAGTGTAAAAATTACTAGGGACATGAAAGAATTTTGTATGACAGAAATAAAGAGATCTGCACTGTAAATTTAGAAGATAAAATCTGATGAATGTATACAACATAAAATGCAGTAGAGTGAGGATAAATTAGGCACTTTACTTCTGCATTTCTGCAGTACAAAATCATAGGAATATTCAACAAAACTTAAAGCCATAAAAGTTAGGACATGTAAATGGAAATATTTTTGTACTATGTTAAATTATTCTATGAAATGTGATTAAGTCAACAAAATAGATGTTAAAAAGGAGACAAAATATGTCTATAAATAAACAAAGAATACCTATAATTACCAAAGATCATCAATAATTACAAAGGTAGTGAACCATGAAATAACTTGTTCTGTAGATTGTATACCTCTCCTCTTATCCTCCTCTTCAATTTTTCTCTTTATTTTGTGATGAATGTAGGAACACATTCTCTTACATCATATATATTTAGTGAATTTCATGGTTTGCCAAGGAAGTACTGGATTAATTTAGCTCAAGGATGTCAAAATACACATCCTATTGATAAAACTTGTCCAGTCCTTAAAAAAAATCCAATCAATAGGATTTAAAGAGGTTCAGCAAATATTTAGTAGATGTAGACAAATTCCTGTTAAAAACCCCACTAGCAGGAAGAGTTTTGAAATTGCTGCCCTTGTCTTTCAGAAACACACACAGGCACTCCCAAAATACCCCACAACACAAAAAGCAAACCCACAGACATTTTCTTCCACTTTCTCCTCAGATGGGTCTTAAAAGGGAACCACATGCCACAGTTACAGACATATTTACCAATCCTGTTTTTGCAAGTTCTTTCACAATGTTTTATTCAATGCCTTTGACTGCCAAAATCTGCCAAGAAGGAAGTCTAATAAGTGCCTGTAGCCCAGTAACACTGATTGCTGTTACCTAGAAATCAGGAATAAACCATAAGACAAGCATCTGAAAACGATCCCAAAAACAATTACGTGTGACTAAGCAGCAATTTGTATGGCAGTAAAAATCCCTATTTTAAACTTGGATGCTATTCATGTGCAGTAATTAAATAATTAGATTACGTTATTGTTATTACTACTCAAACTTTGAAAATTATTTTTCATGTTACTTTCAAATCAAATAGATCACATTGGTGGATATGCTAAGAAATAGGAGAAAGATTGATTTACTGGCTTTATGATTTTTTTGAGAAAAAAATTAATCACATTACTAAAAATATTAAAATTCCTACAGGGTACAGTTAAGGCAACAAAATAATCTTTCCAAATTAAAAAAAAAACCTTTAACAACTTTAATAAAGATCCATACTAAATGAATAATAAATACAGTTGAACAACTAGAACACATCATTTACTGATCTAATTTAAAATTCTGTTTCTATTCATAGAATGTCTGTGAACAATTTATAGGATTATTTATTGTACATTATCGTTATCTGAATTTAGTCAATGACATTTAAAGGTACTCTTTCGAATCTGAAGATTGTCATCAGATTATGATTAGGAACAGGTATTTTTGAAAATTATTACTAGTCATTATTGTTCAAGTGCTAATTAGTCATCCCTTGTATTTGCATTAATTTTATTTTTGGACAAATCTCGCTGTGTGACACAGCTCCATTCCCTGACAGGACTGTTAGTTCTTCCTAGAATCTGTGTTCCAATATGAATCTTGTAAAACTAGAAAGTTCTAGGAATATGCTTTATTAAGGCTTACCTTATTTCTAGAAAGCCATTAAAAAGTCCTACACAATCATTTTAAAAACTCAGGTGGGTCTGAGGAGTTGTGTTTTTCCTTTTGTTACTCAGCCTGTTGTCACGTTCAAGGAAGAGCTCTGCCCTCTGTGGCTGAACTCTGTTGGCGAGGCAGAGGTTTCCTCGCTTTGCCTGTTGGATCCTTGTTTCCTGCACCTTTTTTCTTGCCCTTTATTTCATATGCACACTGCCCTTTGTGTATGATCTGCCTCACTCAGAAGATTCTGACAGCTCATTCTGTGCTATATGATTGGTTTTAACAGACGGATTTTGGCTACCACTGTTCCAGTTCTTAAATACTGTAATTCATGGTGACCTAAAGGCCTGCTGATCTCCAGGAGGAACATCATCTGAGGCTTCACACTGAATGTCAATGCATCCTTCCCAATACTGTAAATATTTTTCTGTAAGCTGCCCACGAGCACTGCTGACATTAGTGTTTAAGCTCAGCACATACCTCAACAGAGCATATGAAGAAGGGTATACATGCAGGATAAAACATTTGCAGTGTATCTTAATTTTACTATTGATTTTAATTTGGGAAAGGATATGACTTCAGAGAATAGACATTGGTTTGCATATGCTTTGTAAAAAAAAACCCCCAAACTGTTTCCAAACATGCACCAGCGACTCAAGCACAGGTGCCATAAAGCTGGAGCATATGATCCCATGTCATTGGGAATTCTCATTTTCTCCTGGAGCCATATCATTGGTAAAGTTGAATGCTTCTAACATTATCCATAAGATGTTATCAGTCTGCTGAAATTCAGTCCAAGTTTGATGGAATTACATATGTCCACTGGGAACTGCTGTTCTCATACAAGGGAACTTCCAACATGGATGTTGGGACAGGCCCACAGGAAGCCAGAAACCACCCTAAACAACAGTGTATTTGCAAGGCATGTTTCTGTGAACTACTGTCTCCAGTATAGACTAGAGATATAACAAAACCATATTGTTTGCTGAATGTTTGCTTCTATATATGTAATAACATATATCATGCTGTTATAGTAATGTATCTTAATATATAATATAGATATATACACAACTGAAATATTCATGTATGAAATTTCTTGTCAGCATGGAATATGTATTTATGTGTTTATACAGAACATATAGCATATATAAGTGTAAATATAGGTAAATTTAAAAAAGCAAAATCAAGAGCTGTGTTGAACATGCCTCCTAGAAAGATGACAAGAAAACAAATCAATGAAAGGTGTTAATGATGTTATCTAAAGCACAATATCATAAGACAGAGGAATCCATAGAGAGTGAGTCCACATCCATGGATTCTTCTAGTGCTCTTTATCTTTGTAGCTGAGACATAGTGTAAGATATGGTTCCTCATTTTTCCTGGAGCTGAAAAAAAAACCAATCAGAAGAGAGAAGAAAAGACTGGAAGGCATACTAAGCAAGTTGCAGACAAAACAAAAGTGAGAGGAGCTGTTGACTCCCTCAAAGGCAGAAAGGCCCTTCAGAGAGACCTCAAAATATTAGAGGACCAGGCAATCACCAACCCTATAAAGTTCAAGTTTTGAAGGGAAAGTGCCGAATTCTTCACCTGGGATGGGGCAGTCCTGGGTGTATGGACAGACTGAGAAATGAGATGCTGGAAAGCAGAGCCATGGAAAGGGACCTGGGGATCCTCACTGACGGAAAGTTGAGCGTGAGTGAGCAGTGCCCTGGTAGCCAGGAGGGCCAACCCTGTCCTGGGGGGCATCAGGCACAGCATCGCCAGCCGGGCAAGGGAGGGGATNTACATTGCTTCCAACTCATATTCTGTGCTTCTGTGAATTAAAATAAAAATTAATTTTTGACCCCAATAAGTGACGGAATTGGCTTATATAAAAGTTATCCACTAGTCTTAAAATTGCCAGAAAATTAGCTACTTAACTTTTTCTGAGTTTATTAGGGCTTAAGTGCATAATTCAATTTAATCTCTGATAAACCTATATGAATCTGTGATATAATACATTTTAAATAGTGACTACTTAGAAAGGCAAGCTAAAAAAAAGTGAGGTTATAACATTGAAGAACTTGAGCTCACTGCTGAAACTAGCTTACATAACCCCATGTCAATATACACATAATCATGAAATTGAAGTTAGTGAATACTAATTTGCTTCTGAAGAACAATGCTTAATTTTTGTGGGAGCCTATTAATTCAAGCAGTATATCACATTTAAGTGTTGAATATATTCAAGTCATCTGATCACAACTTTATACAAGTCAGACATAAGCTTTGTTTTCAATGACTTCACCACAGTAAAAAATCAACATAAAATCATAATTTGATTTCCTCATGACTGAGAGAGATTTTAATCAATGGTCCACAACTACATCAAACATGCTATTTCAGGAAAGAAATCATATTTATTCAGGTCAGAAAATAAGAATATGGAAGCTAAAACAACCTCAGCTGATATAGTCTAAAATATAATTTAATTTAGAAGAGTACCTAGCATGAAAGGTTATTTTAAAGGTAAATGATAAAATTAAAGATTCTTAAGAACAAAGCCCTTCAGTTTCCTACCTGACTCCAGTTTCTATCACTGCTATTTTAGGGTAGAGGTGTAAAATGAAATTATATGAATTAGGGAAAATAGAGAACAAATATTATGCAGATATTTTTGCTAAACTTACTACTTCACATAGTAGAGATGCCATGATCCTAAAACAGCATTATTAGGTTGTGAAAACTAAGCTCCAAAAATTAAGGCTAAACTATGTTTTCTGGTGCAGCTCTAATTGTGTCCTGTGCACCTGCATTATGAGGAAAATTTTAATTACCTGATCACACTTATTTTTGCATAGGATCTCTGCCACTGCTGGTGCATAACCTTCTCTAAAGAAAGAGTAATTAATTTTTTTGTGGATTTTCATGTGGTGGCCATGACAACGGTAGGTTGAAGGCTTTATGAAAATTATTTTTCTTCTCAACATTGCTGTTTTTTCTATCTCAACATTTGCTGCATTTTGCACAGCCTTGTTCCTGGAAAAAAATGGATTGTTCTGAGTGAAAGTAGCTAAGTATAGCCTGAGGCAGGCACACAGCATGGAAAAATTCATACCTAAATGTAAAGTTTTGCAAAGTTATAAACCACTGAAAAGACCATCTATTAGGTGGAAGTGTCAAAAATCCTCCACAGTAGATACCACAAGCAATTTCCCTATATGATGCCCTTATTATCAACTGGCATCAATTAGTCCCTTAGGGGACTACCTAAAAACAGAGGCTAGACAAAATTAAGAGAATAAAAAGCAGTTATATTTATTGAAGGGCCTTCAGATACATTAGGGCAGTCAAAGCCCGCCAGGGGCTACACCCTAAATGGACGACAGGGTCATGGGTTTTCATACTTTTATAAGTTTGGTCTATTTGCATATCGGGGGTTAATCCCCCAAATACAGCTTGAGGTAATGAAGTCATTTACTCCAAGTTTGCTTCCCCCTCAACTCACTTCTGTTTACATTTCTCAGGGCCTGAGACGGTAAGGTGTCCTTGAGTTTCAGGCCTAGAGAGGAATTGTTTTGTCTGACCAAAATGGGAGAACAGTAGCTAACAGGCTATGTGGAGTTTAGAATCATACACTAAGGAATTACAGAATATGAAAAATATAAAAGCTAAAATCCTAAGACAACAGCATGGATCACCTCCACGGACTGCAGGTGGATCTCTGCTCCACCATGGATCTCCACGAGCTGCAGAGGCACAGCTGTTCCCCGATGGTTTGCACCATGGGCTGCAGGGGAATCTCTGCTCCAGTGTCTGCAGCATCTCCTCCCCCTCCTTCTCCACTGACCTTGGTGTCTGCAGAGCTGTTCCTCTCACACAGTCTCACTCCACTCTGGCTGCAGTTACATCTGCACAAGAACAATTTTTTCCATCTTAAATATCTTATTACAGAGATGCTACCACCACCTCTGCCCATCTCAGCCTTGGCCAGCAGCCAGTCTGTCCCAGAGCTGGCTGGCATTGGCTCAGTCAGACGTGAGGGAAGCTTCTGGCAGCTTCTCACAGAAAGCACCCCTGTAACCCCACCACTACCAAAACCTAGCAATACAAACCCAATACATACATATATATATAAAAAAATCAACATCAGGTTGATTCAAGGATCAAGATTCAAGGATCAAAATTCAAATAATCTTACTTTAAGCAATTAAACTAAATTCTTATCAGGAGACTAATCTTCTTCAGTATACTAATAAAAAAAGGGGAAAAAACCGAAAAAAGGAATAGGTAATGATTTTATGATTTGAAGATTTGGAACACATATGATCAAAGTATTTCTTGTTGCATCAGTTACCAAGTATGATTAAATTAGGGACAGCGAGTAAGTGCTTAAAGTTAGGCAAGTGACCAATAAGCCATGCACATGGACAGGTAGGAACTCCTCTCTCATCCAGGACTCATTTCTTACAGGATTTTGATGCACATTGAACAAGAAGCTCAGTTTCTTTCAAATAAGTGATTTCCAGAGAATGAGTTTTTATTGTTCCTGTTTTTCAGTTGCAACATATTTCTGAAGGAGTATAGGTACAAACAGGTGAGCTGGAGGTGTTTTTCTATGAAAATACTTCTGTATTCTTGTCACCCTACTTCTCATTTTTATCAAAGTAATGAGGTGAATAAAACAGTAGAAAGTCATCACAGTTTGCACAAACTTATAAAATGAAGAGAACATCAACTGATTAACACCAGGGCACAAGACAAAACAACTATTAGTTTGTCAATTATTTAGACACCTACAAATACTTGATTCATTAGTCTTTAATTTGCTCATGCAGTTCTTTAAAGTGTGTTCTCTCTATGTGCTCTCTTTTCACTTTCTGTGGTCTCTATTTTTTCCAACAAAAGAAAGCAACCTAAATGATTGCTGTTTTATTAATGAATAAGAAACATACATCAGTAAGGCTGCAGCTCAGAAGGAATATTCAATTAATTAGCAAGTGAAAGTGTATTTTTCTTGAGGGCTAAGTAATTTAAATGAGGTACCAATAATTTAGACACTAGTCAGCCCTTGCTAGCAGGCTTTATAATGAAGTTATGTGAGTATTTAAATATTTCTTACTAATTGTTCCCTACACACAGTGAAAATTGCCTGGTTTTTAATAGATTAGGTGTCAGGATAACTGATCTAATTAAATTAAATTAAGATTTCCCTACCTAGCAATGTATGTATTGTAGCTGCTCCAGGAAGAGTAAGCAGCAGCTCACAGAATTATGATGTCTAAGACCTAATCTTGCAGAAATTCATGCAAGCCAATAAAAGTTATCTATTCCATATTTCAGTCAGCAAATCCACAGCCTATAAATATGAATGTTAATTTATGCAACTTACAACTTGAATTTACCTAGAAATCTATGACACAGAATATGAATAATCTTTCAGGCAGTATTACTGAGATATAATTTATATATTTCTCCTAGTCTCAGAATTTGTTTTTGCAGATGCTGCAGATTTGATTCTTTCAGAGCTCTATTTTAATCATGTACCCGTGAGCACCAAAATTAATGACTGCATGGGCCAAGCAGGATTTTGCAACCAGCTGCTTGTACTTTGGCATACCTGCATGTCTGAGATTAGAATTAAGGTTTAGGTGTCTAAAACTGGGTTTTACAGTTCTGCAGACAGTAATAGCAGAAAAAGAATGAGCTCCCAGTTGGACACTTCTCTATCATTCTAAAACAAGAGCTGGTTAGTAATTTGTTTTTCCCAAGACAAAATGCCCTAAGGCTTTCAGAAGGACATATTACATACCTTTGCTTGCATTCAAACTCAAACATGAGCAGTGCAAATGACCATTGAGTGTCCCAAATCCACAACAGAGATTGAAGGGTTTTAGTAAAATATGTTTCCTTCTTCTTAGTGGCCATTATCACAAAATCAGACAGAACCAGAACTTAAAGAATTTACCTTAGACACCAGTTTTAATCTTCTCTCCCTGGGAAGGAAAGTAAATTCCCTTCCTTTTTTTTTTCTTTCAGTCTCCCGTCATCTTGCTCTCAGCCTCCATTTTAGATGATATAACTAGCTTCTCCTTATCCCCACAGAACCACACAATACACATTGTACCATTTGATTTCCCACAAGAAATCTTACAGCCTTCTTTGAGGCATTTTTATCATCACTTTTCTCCTATCTGTTTTTAATGGAAAAAATATCAACAAAGATAAGAAACATACAGTACCAAATCCCTCCAAGCAATTATCTCCCATTTTTGTGGAGGCTGTAGAGAGGAGAATACCACTGTGAAGAGGTAATAGCTTTTAGCATTTTTGTTATGCACCTTTTTGCCTTACATTAGACCTAAATTGTCTCTGAAATACCAAATGCCTTCTTGATTGGAAGGGTCACAGACAAGCATGATGTGAATTACTAATATTTTGCTATGATAAAGGTCAAATAACAGTCTTCTTACAAGGCTTATTTATCAGATTCTTTTTTTTTAAATGTTTTTCAGGGCAGATCTCAGCTGGAGTAAGCTGCCCTAACTCCAGGAGCCCTGATAATTTATCCCAAACTGAGTAGTTGACCCTCAGTTTCTAAACACCAAGCTTTCCAAAATGGAAATAGAGAGATAACAATTACATTAAAGAACAGAGGCAGTTGAAAGAGAGGGTGTCTGATGTGACATTTCCACACAGTTTCACGAAATTTGCAATGGAAATAAAGCGGAGGAGCAGCTCTTACTACCTAAGGCTCTATATCCACTAAATGCTATGCACCCCCTGCAAGCAGAGATGACACCTTTTTGCTATCTGTCAAAATTGTTCAAAAGGGGAAAAAATCGTCCGTAGCTGCAGAGACTTGTTTGGGCTACTTCCATAAGCACCTCCCACAGAGAGTCAAAAAGACTGCGGGACTGCATCATTAAACACTCTGCCCTCTTCCCACACACTCTCAGTTTTGCTAATATCTCTGAGAATACAGGTTTTGAAGGAGCTCTCCAGTTGAGGCTGTGGTGCCTAATAAATGTTAATGCAGCAGGCAGAAGAAATTCAGGAGAACTGGAAACTGGGGATGGTCATTTTCATAATTTTAGGTAATTTTAGTTTATTGTTTTAATCCATTAAGACTGGATAAAATATTCTAATTTTAAAAAAGTTTAAAACCTAAAGGGAAGGGGAAATTCAAGTTATTTTGTGACTCCTCATGTTCTGGCTCACTTTATATACTATTTAACCAGTTACAACTGCGAATAAGTACTAATGCTTGAAAAGTTTGATGAGCTATGTCAAATGAATATGATGGCCTTATCCTGATTCATCACATAAAAGATAAGCCATTAGGATAGTATATGCAACACTCACTGAAAACTACTCTTCTTTTCGTCAGAAGATGACGTTTATGCTCTAATGTTGCAGACATATTCAGCTCAGAAGAAGAGTTCCTAGATAAAAAATTTTCAGCTTATGCTTTTTAACACAAAGTGGTAGAAAAGAATAGACATGCTGCAACATGTGCCTTCACAATGAATGGCTTTGCACAGGGAAAATTACCTTGTTTTTACTTTTTTCAGATTACCTAGTTAGAGGATTGCTTGCTCTATGCACAGGGTATTTTTCCTCTGAGCGCAGAATTTTACAGAGTGAATGTCGTAGTAACAACTGTATGGTGTAACTCCATTTTTAAGAATTATTAAAAAATTTGAAATGAGTAGAGAGAGTACCCTCAGACACAGGACTCAGTCCTTTGCTCTGGTCTATATCCTGTTCTCCTTGAGCCTGAAAGGGCTCATTCAGATTTTGTGATGCCTGTTTCTATTCGAAAAAATTACAAGGAAAATGTATGTGATCTTAACCAAAGGATAGGAATTAAAAGGGAAGCATGGATTTTCCTGACATTTTCAGTTTACTAGGCTGGCTACCAACTTCATCAAATGAAATATTGATTTTTCTGATAAAAATCCAAGCAGAATCCTATTTGAATTCAGCTTAACCTAATTACTATTTATCTAGCATTAAGGAAAAAAACAGCAAAAAAAGTTTTCCAGTTTAATGTACCACAGCTTATGAAGCTATTTGTAAGTTCAACTGCACGTTGGGGATACCTTGTGAGAGACAGACAGCTGCCAAAAAAAGATAACAATATTCAATTGGCTACTTTTCCCATTACATCTACCACTTTCTCTTTGAATTCCACAAAAAGGAAAAATAAATGGCGACACAAACAGTTTTGGGCACAGTACATCACTGACTAATATTCTCTAAGAATATTTTGCATATGTTATTGATGAATATGCTATTATGCAGATTTATTTGGAGAAATGATGCATTAAATGTACTGTATACAATGAAGGCTTCCAGGGTATCCTACAAGGGGAAAACACCTTTTCTCCTCAGGATTTCTAATGTTTTGGAATATTTCAGACATCTTAGCTTGGAGACAGAAATATAATCAAATGGAAAGTCTGAATAATTAAACTGGCTAGGTTGACATTGACCTTCCACTATCATGAACCACAACAGTTAATAAATGTAATATTTCATACATATTCATTATTTCATATTTCATGTCCAGAAGCCAAATTCTATTTCTTATTGTCTATGAAAAGACAAAAGATTTCAATGAAACTCTTAGCCATCCAATAAAAAAATGACTGATGCTTGCAAACTGACTGATAATTAAACACAAAGCATAAGATATGCAGGGACAGTAAATATACAAATTGGACTGTGCTAATTGATAAGAGGAGTTTAGCTTTAGTTATTCATGCAAATACCTCAAAGCATATTCATTAGTGTTTTGCAGCACATTTTGCAAAAGAAGCAGTTTGTATGTAACTGTGATACAATAGTTCATGAGGGCCAATACGGTTAAAACTCATTCTGCATAATGATGATTGAATCATATTTCTCCTCAGAGAGCAATAGATGCGAAAACTCCTAAAAATTACAATGATAGTTGGGAGCATAATTTCATGTTATGGCATTTGTCAGGTTTATATAAACTCACTTTTTTTTCACTTTTTTCCCAAAAATCAAGGAACAAATTTTGACCACCTGAATCAGGCACGGTTTGGGAGTGGAAAATAAAACAAAAACAAAACAAAAAAAACAGCTTGAAAACTGAGTCCACTAAGCATGAATCACAGTCTCACAGAATTGTTAGGTTAGAAGTGACTGCTAGAGATTATATAGTCCAACCCAATAGTGAAATACTGTTGTTATCCTGAAGAGATATTTTTAATTGAGGTAATCACTGTAGCTTCACACAGGCTGAATTGTGTACTGTTGCTTTTAGATTAAAATTAGTTTTTTTCATGTTTTGTATCAGACTATAAAAAATTGTAGCAAAAAGAAATCAGAAAAATACTTTCTTTAGAAGACAAAGGGTTGAAATAAGGATTCCATAATAATCTGTAATTTCCATAATAATCCTTTTTTTTTAAGTCACTTTACCAAGAGTTGCAACACTAGGTACAAAAGCAAACCAGGAAGGTAGAAAATGATTTTCTCCTTTGAAGAAGAGCTCCCAAGATTTCCTGTGTAGTGGTCAGCATTACAAAAGAAGTCATATTCTTAAACTTCAGACTTGTCTGCATTTTTCATCTCAGTTGTAAAACTTTTCCATTTCCGTGGTCAAAAATTCCTTGTGACAATTGCCCATGAGTTTCCATTAGTTTATTTTTCATAATATAATGGCAAACTCACTTAACAACTTCAGTGGAAAAGCTTGTTCCTTCAGAAGAAATATGCACACTACTGCATGTCATCAGAAGACACTTCAAAGAGGAACACTTCCTTTATTTCCTGAACTTAACAAAATTACTTCCTGTGTCTACACTCCAGAAAACTGACCATGAAATAAAACATGTCTCTTCATAAAAACTTCCTTCTTACTTTAAACTCTCAGAAGATTTTGTCTCAGAAGAGTTACTGACATTGTTTTATGGTTTGGGGTTTTTTCACTTCTCCACCCAGTCCAATTTCTAAAATCATCCATTCAGATTTCTTCTTCAGAAGTATTTTTGATCTAAATAGCTGATAAGACTGAAACCAAGAGCAGTCAAGAAACAACAGTGTTTATTGTCACTTATGACTGACTGTATCTCCTCAAAACAGCTGCATATTTTACAAAATTTTTTATGTTGAATTCCTGTTTGGAGGCATTAACACTGACAGGTAGTGAAATGTTTCTTAAAAATCCACTCATCCTTTCTAACTCCCAACTTCTTTTTAGTTTGTTTGCTTTTTTTTCATAATGGTTTTCAAGTCTCCTACTAGACGGCAAAAAAATCATCCATAGATGTTTTACATTGATCTTAATACAATAATTTCTTTGTTACCTAACAGTACATCTTCTGTCTGGGCTTTTAAACAGCTTTTCCTTAATTCTAAAAGAAAAGAGTTTTTCATGATGGGTAAACATTGAAAAACAGTACCTAATTCTATTTTTTTGGGGTGTGGGCATTTTAGGTATTTTCTGCTTAATGCATAGGCTAGTTGTTTCTCCATTTTACAAATTTCAGTTAAGACATTGCTATTGGTAGAAACGCTTTAAAAATCACCTCCGTCATCCCTTCTACTCTGCAAAACCAAAATGAAAGTAAATGTTAATCTCTCCTTTTCCCTACATTTGTTTTCATGCTAAGTTTTATATACTAGCTAGAACTTTCCATCCAAATTCACCTCAATTAATCTTCTCATAAGACTTTCTAATCAGTAAGATTTAAAAGGATTTAAGTATTCCTCTGTGTCCATGAGAGGACTACCCTAAAGAAAACCTCAAAGTTTTCTTAAAAAAAAAAAATCTTGAGAAAATATTTAGTAACATTTATATACTACATAGAGATTTCATAGAAAAATACCACATTTTGAATTCTATGAAGAGTCCAGATTAGTTGAAGACAGCATGGCCTCTCAAATTAGCAATTTTACAGACAGCACTTTATACAAGAAATAAGCTCAGAAAATATTGTATTATATTTTGATTCTAACAACTGAAAATTGTCTCAAGTAAACTATGACAGTGACTTACCATACAGTGTGTAGACTGAGTTGGAAAAACACTTAGAAGCAAAAAATAAATTTAAATATATTTAATTTGCGTGTCTGAATTTCAGAAATCTCTCTGTCATTGAAGTTAAGTGAAAGAAAAAAAAAGGAAGCATATTTTGTATCATCAGTTTCTCTCACCAAATGCTTTCTTTCTTTTATCCTGTCTCTCCAGGTAATAATTTGAAAGGCAACACTTCTTCCTTCGTTGATTTGTTGCTTTGTGACCCTTTCTACCACAATAACTAGAGGAAAGCACCTTACTAAACTAGCTGATAGCTTTAAAAGCACTCAAAAGCATTTAAAATCATTACCATCTTTACTCCTATTTTGACTGCGCTTTCTCATTTTAATTGAATATATTTTACATTTTTGGAGGACTCAGAACGGGAAGATTTGTCAAAAAATCCTGAGCAGTTCAAATACCATAGGCTGAATTAGAAGTCTAAATACCCAAGATGTTTTCAAAATGGAACAGCTGGCAACATTTTTGAATCATTTTGTTCTGTGAGAATTTTAGAATGAATAGTTTCTAAAGGATTATAATTTATAATGACTGACCAGAATATTTATATACCATAGCATAATACCACAAATTTTTACATTTGAATCCTTGCATGGAATAAGCAAAATAGAATATATATCATAACAAGAGAGTACTTGAATTTGCATTCAAAATTTATCAAAGTGTTTACAGTATTATTTATTGTGCCCAGTGGTAATTCTGTACTTTGATAAAGGGATGTTTGGATTTTGAGGCAAAATGGAGTCACTGTGACAGAGACGTATTATAAACCCCATGACAAAAGAGTATGACCATTGAGAGTACATTACACAGGTACTGTGACTGCCACTCAACTCCAGATTGATTTTTGACTTACATTTGTGTATGGTCTTTACATATTTTATACAGTGTTACAGTGTTGTTGGACTACTTTAGGATTTGGGAGTCCAAATTAGATCAAGCTGATTTTCAAAGATATTTAACTTCCATAGGTACAGTTCCATAATGTAGGATTTATTGTTGAAACCAAACTTTGCATTTTCCAAGTTAACACTTCCTGAGGTTTGGGAACCGTTCTAGTCAATTTACCTAAAACTGATAAGATTACATTTTTATTTATTCACACTTTTTCTTGAAAATTTCCAGTAATATTTGTTGATTAAAACAATCAGTAGAAATATATAAAGCATATAATATTTCTATAAAATCTAAAGATACACAATAACAACAAAGTATCTTTTAAAGCAGTAGTTCTTCTGTCCACATTCATTGATCTTTTACCCTTCACCATTCTTATGTATCACAGGAGAGTTGCTGAAAGGTCGTGCTGGATTTCCAGGTACCTTACACTGAAGCCACACCAGAGACCTCAGCACAAGGAGGAATCTCGGTGAAGTTGCCATCTTTTAATGTTTCAGTCAATTCATGTGATTTTGAATTTTTTTTTTTTTTAAGAAGTGAAACCAAAAGGAGAGAGATTCCCATTTGAAAGTGCACAGGGACATGGTGAGCTCAGGTTTGCTTATCAAGCTGGACTGAAAACTGGGAATGGGGAGGGCGGGTATGACAAGGTAGAAGAAGAGAAAGAAGTTTTACTTTTAACACTGACACAATATTACAGTGATGATTTCAACTTTGGGTACCACATGCATGATTTTTTTTTCTTTCATATATCTTAGACAACTTGCTCAGTCTGTTTTTTCAGCATTTTGGATAACCAAAAATTGGACAAGAATATAAAGGATCCTTGAAGAGTTCTGTATTTTTGATAGTCTTTGGAAACATAGATATAAAGAACTACAGAACTGACACGATGGAAGACTGGCATAAGAAATTTTATATACTTGGGGAGGACTATCTAAATAATGCTCCTTCTTTCTGACCCAATCTTCTAGGATAGGCCAAGAAGGCTTTCACCACAGAAATGACTGTTGGGTTCATTCAAACGCCTGCTGAGTTAAAGTCAGTCACTCGTCCAAGTACAAAAGGTGAGAGAGATGTAACCTCTTAAAATTGGTTTGAGAAAAAGTAAACAACCCAGAAAATGGGAAGTTTTTCTCTTTGTCTTTTTTAATTGTAGATCGCATCAACCCTCTGAATTTTAATGAGATAATTTTCATGACCTTTAAGTGAAGCTGGCTTATAAGCTTGGAGCACTTGAAGTCAGCATGCTATTCTAGACATAATTTGAAGTGTAGCTTGGAAAAGCGAAACAGAGAAAATAAAGCTAAATCAGAAGTCTCAACTTTGAGCACAAGGCTCAGAGTTAGGAGGGTTATACCATTCTGAATTATGAAATAAAAAGTTATTTCATACAAAAGAAACTGCCCCCATCGACATGCACATTATGATTCATACTGCCACTCCTGATGAGAGTGCTCATCAATGAAATATATTTCTGTAAGTTTAAAGAATACTCCAGAAAGGTCCATAATGTCATCACCCCAGAAACAAAGGAAACCAAAGGTTTCCAAAACAAGGTTTGTGGAAAAAAATCTGGAAGGTTCATATTCCTCCAACAAAAAGCTGAGATGACAGGTCATTAAAACCTACACAAAAAAAAAAAAAAAAAAAAAAAAAAAAA
>VZTH01010892.1:166602-249417 GCA_013397815.1 Aleadryas rufinucha
GGAAAAAAAGAAAAAAAAAGAAAAAAAGAGCATATTATTTCCCTCCAAAAGCAAGAAGTAATGACTTGGAATTACTTTCATTTTTATTTTAAACATAGCATTTCAACAGAATTCTTTAGCCAAACTAATCCTGAAGTCATGGGCTTTACTAGCTACTACTTACAATATTTTTTAAAGACCTCCATTTGAAACTTGCTGTCAATTCTCTGCAACTTCAGCTTGGACCAGAGCCTGATTTAATCCCTGTTCCAAAGGCAACAAGAATTCTTCGGTTTGGCTGCACTAGAAAGAGTGTGGCCAGCAGGCCAAGGGAAGTGATTCTGCCGCTTTATTTGGCCCTAGTGAGGCCGCATCTGGAGTGCTTTATCCAGTTCTGGGCTCCTCAGTACAAGAAAGACAAGGAGCTACTGGAGAGGGCCCATTGGCGGCCACAAAGATGATTTGAGGTCTGGAACATCTCTCTTAGGAGGAGAGACTGAGGGAGCTGGGTCTGTATAGGGAAGAGACGACTGAGAAGGGATCTCATCCATGCACATAAATATCTCAAAAGTGGATGGTGCCAAGAGGGCTTTGCCAGACTCTTTTCAGTTGGTTCCCCATGACAGAATGAGCAGCAGTGGCCATAAACTAAAGCACAAGATGTTCCAGCTCAGTGTGAGGAAGAACTTCTTTACATTGAGGGTGGTAGAGCACTGGAACAGGCTGCCCAGGGAGGTGGTAGAATCACCCTCTCTGGAGACATTCCAAACCCACCTGGACACATTCCTGTGTAACCTGCTCTGAGTGACCCTGCCTTGATGGGGGAATTGGACTGGATGATCTCCAGAGGCCACTTCGAACGTGAATGATTTTGTGATTCTCTGAAAATGTTTAAGCAGAATATGTTTTGGAAAGATTTCCTGTTCATGCAGTTACCTCAATCCTCATTATACAAAGAATCTAGACCTAAGAATATTTCTGGCCTCCCTTTATTTTTTCCATAATAAGTCATAGACACATAAATATAGTTAAACTGAAATCCTTCTGTGATTATAATTTGAATCTAGATATTGGGTTTTGCCCACAGATATGTTCCAATATAACTTTTTCTAATTTCTGCTTCTTTATTCTTCTTTGTGTTGCCATTAAGGGAAAGAGATAAGGTCGTCTTAAAACTGTTAAGACTACCTTCTGAGTTGATTTCCATCTTTTTTTCTTCTGGTTATTACAGGTTTTTCAGGGTAGCCTTACCTCTGAATTGCTTAGGTTGAATGTTTGAAATATGAGATACCATCCTTACCTTCTTTTTACCTTTCAGTCAGTGACATGAGTTCACAGTTTCATTATTGAAGCTAAATGCTTCAGCTGGGAACTCCTTCTGCTTTTAAAAATTGTGCAAAATGTCAAAACCAGGATACAACAAGCAACCCATATGAAAACAACAAGCAACTCAAGTGATCAGAAGATTTATAAAATCAACTGTAATTTCTCTCTATTTTATATTTCGGAGGCAGCTCATCAGAGTAGTACAAAGCACTCAACACAGTTTGCTATTAAGGCATTTTATCTCTTGCAGAAGTATCGAAGAAAACAAAGTGAAATTGAACTTCATGAAGGTAGGCCTTGTTCAAAACTGTTGCACTGGCTTAAAGCTGTGTTATACTTTCAGATGAACACAAAGCAGACAATACACACTTATGAACCCAAACCCTAACAGAGACAATTAATCCACATTATTTTTTTCAGTTAATTAGGTAATTCAGTTTTTTAGTTAATTTCAGTAAATTAGTAGGTTTATAGGGTTATGGATTGAGAGGCATAATGTCATGTGGAAAAAAAGTGGATATACATCTTTGATTCTATCTGGATACATCTGCATAATATTCAAAAGGCAGAAATAGATCTCTTCTCACAAATAGGCTAAAGGTAAAAGCTTCCTCATGCATACTCTCTAAATTGTGTGCCATCTCAGCCACAGAATTAGCACGACAACCAACAATCTCTGCTCTGAATGATACCAGAAAATCCTCTTCTAGAATAACAAAGATGTGGTCAGTGGTTAAGTCTCTCCCTGCTTCGCCTTTTTGACACTTCCATAAGGTACTTTCCAAAAGTTAAGATGTACTTTGGCATGTAACTCTGAGACCAACGCTGTGAGCCACAGAAGCTGGAATTATTAGATCCACCTGTGGAAACTCTCAGCAAGTTTCCACAATCTCCCACCCGTCTGTTTACTACAACTGAGCATTTACTGTATTATGTTGCTAATCATTTAAATGCACCTCATAAATGCCTTTGAAGTACTTTTGCTTTTCTTTATTAATTATTGTGTTGACAAGCTGTCTGCTCAGTTCAATGGATCATCTTAGGAGGAGAGACAAATTTAGGAACACATCAGCAAATATTTTGGACAGCCTTTCAGTATTAATTTCTATTGTCTCTAAATATCTCTGGGAAAGTGGATTTCTTCTAATTTTTAGGTAAGATATACTTACTTTAAAATGGCTGAGGGATTGATTTGTTTTGTTTTTGACTTGTCCATGAGCAAGGTGTGAAATGACAGATAAATACAAATTAAATCAAGATCTCTGCACAATTAAGTGTGGAGTATGTAAAACTCAAAATAAAAGCAGCTTAAGTGACCTAAGAGTAAAAACTCTTTAAATAATCCAATATTTATTAATCCCCTTTTAATTGTTCCATGGGACATAAAAATTATGCTGTGTTATACTGACATGTTGCCACACCTAGAAAGAATGAGTCATGAAAAGCAGCCAATTTGATGACCTTTCAAAGTGGAAATGCAAACTTGGGTTAAGCTAGGCTCATATCCAGCCAGTACAATTTAATGAGTGTGATAACAGTAAATGCAGTTAAAATGAGTTGCTGACTAATTTCTTCCTATGACTTACAATGGCTAAATAAAGCCACTACTAATAATTTAAATTACTTTCAATTAAATGCAAACACAAGGAAATAATTAAGTTATTATTTTGATGGAAATAAAAGATTGACACAGATGTCAAATTTCTTTAAAGCTAAGTGTTATGGAGATACAAGATACTCCCTTGAAATCATCCCTGAAAGGAGAGAACAATTCCCAATTCTGAATTCCTGTTTTTTGAATACATAAACCCCATAGCAAACTAAATACCATATATTTTTAAAGCATGTTTCATGTTTGTTATACCTCATGGTATAAAATATATGAAGACTTAATATTATGTTTCAGAAGATTATGGATGTGAGAAAGGTTATCATTATTCGAAAAGTACCAGGACAGGAGAAGAGGTTCAGGTCTCCATCCATATTACCATTGATATACTTAGCACCCATGAACAGAAACCAAAATAAAAACATTTTGAAAAATTCGTATTATTTTGAACAACAGAAAAGAAATTACTGCCATTGATGACTCTATTAACAAACTTTATTGACAAGATAGTTGCATACATGACAAGCACACTCCAAAGCATACAAGCCCTGGCAAAAATTATAAAGATTAATTAGGTAGACAGACATGCTAGCTGGGATGTTTTGTTTTAATTTAAACATGCCTTTATGTCATCAATGCAAACCTGTATTTTCAAACATTTTGACTTTCATCCCTACATTTTTATCAGCAACAACCTCACAATAAAGTTATTTCATGCATAGGAAGCATAACTCTCATATTTTTCAGAGGGCAAATATAACTAGCTCATGATTATTCTAGTTACAAGTACTGACTGTGGGAATGCTTAAAGACACCCCTAAGTTTCTTGTTCCCTAGATTCATTTGTAAATTCCATATGTAAAATAACTGCAAGGTGGGAGATATATAGAACCCAGACGGCAGATGGAAAAACCCCACCTAGAAAAAAGGAAAAGATTGACACCATTATTGTGTTTAAATATGGAACAGGGACCCAGGAATGCTGCAGAATCTCTGTCCTTGAGGATATCCAAACATGATTGAACAAGGCACTGAGAAACCTGCTGTGACTGGGGCTGTTCTCAGCAGGAGTTTGGACTGGAGACATCCAAGGATCTTTCCCAACCACTGTATTCCTGTGGCTTTTTGAATGTCAGCCTTCCTGCCTTGCCCAAATTAAAGCTACCCACAGCTTGTGGAAGGTGGCCTTTGTTCCACCACTGGCCAGTTCCTTGCTTCAGACTATCACTACCATGGGTGACTGGCTTATCACTGACCTGAGGCACATCACCACAAGCCTCATGGGTGTGCTTTGTCCTGCTGATCACAAGGCAGTGGCCCACACTTTCTATTCGCTATCTGCCCATGCCTCACCCCTTTGCTATTCTACCTCTTGGGTAGAAATGGGTAATAAACAATACTACTAAAAGTGAACGCACAGCCTAGCAGTTAGCCTGCTGTCTGAAAAGTATTGTTTGGCTGTTGAGAAGGAAATGATCCATGGAGCTTGTCAAAACAAGGCTGCTTTGTTATAATCCTTTGCACATTCAGTATAGATAACTCATGTACTTGTGAATTCTAATCTTTATGCAAACATTAAAAAAATGAATTTTGCCTACTTCAAACTCTCATTAGAAACTGAAATTCATAACAGCTTGAGATAAGGGGTAAACTAGCCTGAGGAAGTCCTAAAATTGGGTTTCTAGATACAAGGATACCACGCAAAAGCTAAAACTCTGATTCAGGTGATTTTTTCTTAAGAGACTAAAAACTTCTGCTCTGCTAAAATTATCTACAATTGTTTTTTTGTGTGGCATTACTTACACAAATATTTCTTCCTGTGAATATTTCCAAACCACACACATTTATGCATTCCGTTGTAAGATGAGTTTTTCCTTGCATAGGTGCTTATACCCAAAAAAGCAAACACACCTATAATTCTACTAGTGTCTCTAGGCAACATGCAGCTGTAATGAAACGCAATTTCTCTAAAAAAAATAAGAGGTTTTTCAAATATACAATCTACACCTGAATATAAGCCCTACACCTGAAGGTAATTCTTTTAGACTTCAACAATTACATTGATTTTGCTGACTATGCTGAAAATTTCTGATTCCAGAGACAAAAGCACTCCTTCTGAAAATGACATTTCCTAGTCTTATACAGTTTGTACTTCAGCAGAGCAAATGAACAGTTTATTCCAATTCCAACTGAACAGGTGAACCAATTATGGTAGCACATTATGAACTGACAAGTTCCTATAATAGCATTCCTAGCAGACAAGGAATAAAGAGATGAAATCTAAATTAGTCACAGCCTTAGGCTTTCCCTTCACAACTAAAAGGCTACTAATGGGGCAACAGGCAGAGTAACACCTGATCCAGCTGTTTATTTGGTTTTGGTTTTTCTTCTTTTCTAATAGACTATCTTCATTAAAGGGGAAGAAAAAAAAAAGAAAGAAGGAAAAGAAAAACAAGAATACCTGAGGCTGAACTGAATTCACCTGATGAAGAAACAGAGGAAAAACTTTGTTAAAAACAGATGGAATAAAATAGTACTGTATTTTTGAGATAAAAGGGGAAAAAACCACAGGATTTTGATGGTCAATAAATAAACTATAGACATGTAGTATACTTATAAAACGTCTCAGATCTGTCACAACAGTTAAGACACATTCTCCTCTTTTATATTTTTAAGAAAAGTTCAGACATTAGGTTCTATATAAATGGTAAAAAGAAAAGTAGATTTATTTTGCATGTGCATTTTCTAAACGGATCTAAACAGTGATTCTAGACCATGATGTAGCAGTCATTCTCCGAGACACAAATCTCCTATACCAGATACCTCATTCCCAGTGAAGTCAGTGAGGTTTCAGCAGCATGGCACAGCAATATCAGTGCTGCAGTGGGCTCCACAAATCTTATGACAGACTTCACTTGAGAGCTTTGCCATAAGAGAAAACAGAGAGTGAAACTATCTCCTTACATTGGTGTTACCACGGTGGAAGCCAAATTTTTCCCTCAGACTGTCCAGCAGACACCAAGCTGAGGGAGCTATCACAGCAGCATCTTGTGAAGTACACCAAAAGGTACCAAAAGTGTACCAAAAGGTACACTTCACCCTCTTCCGCCGTGCTTTTGCTTAGCTACATTGCTTTCCCGGCTACAGCCCAACCTGTCCTGTCCTGGCTGGACTGGACAATATAATTCCCACTGTCCAAAGTCCTCTTGGCCCTGACACCTCTATTTCCACTGGCACACTCAGTGCTTGACGAGAAAGTTGGAATCTACCCTCACTTGCTGATATCATGTGTCTCCAGAAAACCTTCTTGCCTTGATTCTCCCACTCATAAAATTGGGATCATTAGGGGATTCCAGACATCCCATTCTTGGAAAATTGGTCTGGGTGAAAACTGCTGTTAGGATAGAAGGCTAAACATACACAGGGTGCATGACTGAAAAACCAAAACTCTTTGAGAGATATTCATCACCAAACTGACCATGTCTGAGAAGACGACAGCCAGATTTCAGAGCAACCACAGAACTAACAAGAGTCTTTTGACAAAAGAAATCACCATAAAGAGAAGTACAAATGAGGCATGAAAATCTGTGACTCTGGGTCAGAGACGCTGGAGTGGCAGTGACTGCAGACATGGTCTGACTGTGCGTTGCCGGTTGTTTCCTCATCGCACTGCAACCCTGCAGAGGGGTGCAAAGGAGCCTTCCCAAGGGTGCTGCACATGGCTTGGTGCTGGCAGCATGTGAGACCCCCATTCTGAGGTGCCTGGGGCTCTGGGGATTTTTTCACTGTTGTGTGTTAACAGGGTCTGAGGAGCAGCACGAGCAGCTAGGCTGGAAAGACACCAGCGATCTGAGAATAAGAATATATGGGGTCACAAAGGGGAAAGAGGCCTGGAACCCAAGCGTGCTGAATGGTGGGGAGAGGAAGGTAAAGCTTTTTTGGGATTAGTACTATAATAATGTTAAGAAATACATTGTCTTAACAGTTTTAAATGTCTAGTGTAATGATTTATTTGTTTCATTACTAATGCTGAATGCATAGTTCATTGAATGGCAGTTAATTACCAGTTTTAAATTAACCTGTATCTTGCTTCAATCCTAATTTAAATTACACAAAAGCAAATATTTTTCTGATTGTATGGGTGAAGCAGAAGTAATGAGACCAGTAAGAGAAAAAAAAAGCAAGACTGGACAGAGACAGGCACAAGACATACTGCAGGTTAGCTGTAATTCAAAACCTTGCCTGCTGTTTTCCATGCTTGTAGATAACATTAGTCAGGAGTAAAAGAAGTAATTTCAATTAGCTTGTTCAATGCCAAAATATGGTTGACAAATTCATGATATATTGACTCCACAGGTTTGGACAGAGCACCTACAGACACACATATGCACACAGAGTATTCTTTTACAAGGACAAGACAAGGAAAGGAGAAAAAAAAGAAAAGGGGTCAAGACATTTTTCTCCAGAGATTTCAGCTACTCCTCCACTACCCATAAAGAGAAGCTGTAAAACAAAACTGCCCAGGAATGTCATGACCAATTTGCAACGGACAAGAATTTTTGGAAGTCTCCAGCTAATCATGCAAATAAGGTGGGGATTATTTTGTTTGGACTTTTTTTGGTTTTTTCTGTTGGGAGCCAGAGGGAAGGCCTTCAACTTCTTCACTGAACTCTCTGAATGAGCAAATGAACTCTGGATGTCGTAAGACAACAGCCAGCTTTAGATGACTGGAGGATGTCAGAGGACCTCAAAGACACAGCTAAGAAAGTATCTATCAAGAAACTCACTCAAGGAACTTGAGCAAGAAAATAGGGGAACAGAGACCTTTGGATCCAGCAGATCAAACTTCTAGTTCACAACCACTGTAGCCTGGAATAAAAATAGATATCAACTGTGATCTAGATAGGATCAGACACCAGTATCTACGTATGGGCACACAGGCATAAAATTTGCTACATATTTTTAATAATTTTAAGTAGGTATACATAAATATATTGTAATGGATTTTCCCATCCCTCGTATTTAAGCTTCATAATGCTAAATACACTGTTTATCCCTAAAATTACAGGCTACTGTTTCAGTCTCCCTTGTCTGAATCTGTAGTGGTGATGCACTTCAGGCACATGGTGTGACCCTTGGGGATGGTTCTGTGCCGGGCCAGAAGTTGGACTAGATGGTCATTGAGGTTCTCTTTCCTAACACGCTTATTCTGTGATTCTGTGGTCCTGTGGTTCTCTGAAAGTCAAATTTTTTGATGTTACGTTAGTCCTGTTAAAAACTGAGAGTTTGCAAACAATTTGATTATAAAATTAACTTACAAAATTACAAAATAAGGGCACACATTAACCTGCACTGTAGTGTTGTCCAGCAATATTACCAAAACAACCCAGAATAGACTACAGCCCATAAAAAGGTAGGCTTTAAACTGGCCTGTGAACTATAAATTATCTCTCCTTAATCTGTTTTTGTTAACTCCCTTTCAAAACACAATTTTCTTGGCAATAAGCCTGACACCCACTCACCNAAAGACACAGCTAAGAAAGTATCTATCAAGAAACTCACTCAAGGAACTTGAGCAAGAAAATAGGGGAACAGAGACCTTTGGATCCAGCAGATCAAACTTCTAGTTCACAACCACTGTAGCCTGGAATAAAAATAGATATCAACTGTGATCTAGATAGGATCAGACACCAGTATCTACGTATGGGCACACAGGCATAAAATTTGCTACATATTTTTAATAATTTTAAGTAGGTATACATAAATATATTGTAATGGATTTTCCCATCCCTCGTATTTAAGCTTCATAATGCTAAATACACTGTTTATCCCTAAAATTACAGGCTACTGTTTCAGTCTCCCTTGTCTGAATCTGTAGTGGTGATGCACTTCAGGCACATGGTGTGACCCTTGGGGATGGTTCTGTGCCGGGCCAGAAGTTGGACTAGATGGTCATTGAGGTTCTCTTTCCTAACACGCTTATTCTGTGATTCTGTGGTCCTGTGGTTCTCTGAAAGTCAAATTTTTTGATGTTACGTTAGTCCTGTTAAAAACTGAGAGTTTGCAAACAATTTGATTATAAAATTAACTTACAAAATTACAAAATAAGGGCACACATTAACCTGCACTGTAGTGTTGTCCAGCAATATTACCAAAACAACCCAGAATAGACTACAGCCCATAAAAAGGTAGGCTTTAAACTGGCCTGTGAACTATAAATTATCTCTCCTTAATCTGTTTTTGTTAACTCCCTTTCAAAACACAATTTTCTTGGCAATAAGCCTGACACCCACTCACCACCCCCCTCAAAGTACAAAACATTATCACCTTTCTGAAGAATCACCAAGCAGCCCATTTAATGTTTCTTTCAAATAAATATGTGATCTGGTAACTGCTAACATATAAGAAACAAGACAGAAGTTTGATAACAACATGATGAAAGAGTAAATAGCCTGTGGGCACAGCAATAGAAAAATGATTTATATCTCAGCAATCCATGATGAAATAGGAAAGAACAATGCATTGGAAGTCAGCATGTAACACTGTCTTGAATTGAAAAGAAATATGATAAAGTCATTTACACTGGAATACATTGACTAAGTCTCTCTGTATCAGGTCATGCCATCTCATTATGAAATGGAGTACATTAAAATTAAAGCATTAGAAAATTTGACTGATCCAAATATCCTACTAAGCTATTTGCCTCCCACAGTCTTTTCTCTCCACTAAATCTCTGAACATTTTACTTCATCGCTCTGGTCCCTCCACCTGCATAACCTATTTCCTCATTGGTAAGTATTGCCTACACTCAGGCTTTTGCAGCACCTGACAGCCTCTAGATCAGACTTCTGAACCTTATCTAAAAGGTCAGGGGCACAGCACCACTCCTCTGTATCCAGCTTCAATAGCTCATTTAGGAAGGGTCATTACTGTTATGAAATAGAATCATACAGTTTAAAACTTTAAAGCCATCAGAAGAATAAAAGCACTGCAGTTTGAAGTTAAAAAAAAAATAACAAACCAAAAAACAACCAACCAACAAATAGCAACAGAAGCTGCTGAAAGCATTTTTAAAGCATTTAAGTGGTGAAGAAAAGGGAAAATCCACTTTTCTAGCTAGATGATGGTTAGATAATATGAGAGAAGATGAATGTAAATGGACTTTCTAGATGCAATAGAATCTGTAATTCTGTTAAATATAACATTCAGAAGTGAAAAAAAGAGATTAATTCAATTACTATGATGAACTTCTGAAGAGATTTTGCAAGCTTTTGCCATCAACAAAGCAAATTTCTATACTGGATCAGAAAAAGTTAGAAGTGGCAGATTTACTTCTGATACAAAGAATTAATAACCTAGGAGAAAGCTATGTGGAAATCTGTTGTTAGGTGCAAGTTACAAGAAAGTGGCAGTCGTGAATATGTAAGTATCTCTATATTTACATTCGTGAGCTACCTTAAAGCTAAGGTAGAACCAAGTAGTTTCTGGCTCAGTGGACTTGTACCACTTTGTCTAACTAGTTGGATAAATATTCTGCTGGTTAAACACTGAGATCCATGCCAGTTTCCTTGAAATCAATAGCTAGTCAAGGCAACAGGAACAAATTAGTATTCAAGTGTATTTTTGTTACCAAATGTAAAAAGGGGGGAATTGATACCAAAAGGGTTAATTCAGTTTTCATTGTGCCTGTGTAACTTTTAGCAGAGAAACAAGGCATGCTAAAGCTGCTTTCAGCAAGGACAGTTGGAAGATAAGAGGAAGATATCTGGCTCAAGAATGCACTGATAGACAGAACAAAGGACTGAATCTCCAGGAGTTGGGGTGAGATTTATTGTAATGGGTAAAATGCATGTAGCAACTGTATATAAGCAACACACTTGTAAAATCACACGTCCAAATAAGGCTGGGAGTATGCCCCATGGGACCTCAGGCCTGAATAAATGATGCCCCCTTTAACACAGCTTTAGTGTTGGAGAGTCTTATTCTGATATTTCAGACATTTGGTAACACTTTTGGCATATGATCACTCGGAACAGTGACTTACTTATAGCAGAACTTGAAACAAACCACAGTTTATAACAAGACTTAGATTTGTGACAACACTTAGAAATAATTCTCAGATAGTTTTTTTTTAATTTTACTTACTTCCTCAGTAAGAAAGACAAAGAAAACTGCCACTATGATATTATTGTTTGTTCAGAGAGAAAAAGCATTGTCCCTTAACACTTTTTAAATCTTTTTAAATCACTGAAGTTGAAGTTGCCTGTCTCAATCTGCGCACTAAACAGCCAGGTACACTAGCTGTATTAGCTATTTTTCTTATAAGAACAGCCTAACAGAATTTATAGGTCTATCTTCAAAAGGCAAAATGGCTTACTGGCAGCGAAATGGTCACTGTATAAAAGCATAGCAGAACTCAGCACCTGAATGTGAATGATTTTCTACTTCACACCTTTTCCAATATTCTCTAGCTTGCCCAGAAGTGTGAAATTTCTGGTGCAATTGGGGCATTAATTTTGTGGTGAACCTTTTCGTATGATCTAATAGTTCATAAACCTCTAGTAAGCACAGGTAGGTTACTTAGGTTACAAAAGAGAACTTTTCACACAGCTGTCACGCATCAGCACATCAGCAGTAAAAGGAAGACTGTCAATAAAGAAGTGGAAGAAACCTTGCTGCACAAAAAAAAAGGTGGCACTAGTTGAATGCATAAGATAATGTAATTCTGCTTAGAAATGATACAGAACATTTACTTCTACTAAATAATATCTGTATTTTAATCAATAAATTAGACAAAAATCATTAAAAATAAATTAATTTTTTCAAATATAGACTACAAATTGAATATCAATTTCAATATTGAAATGTGTCATTAATAAAACATCTTCAAAAATTTAATATATCCAGGTTTCTTTTGCAGATTGTAATGCATACAAAAGACTCTAGTACAGGATAATTAATTTTTAAATATAGTCATTACAATTATTTTTAATTTATAAACTATTTACTGGAATTACTAGGAATTGGAATGCTGACAAAGAGGAAGATAACTCACGTTTTTCATGCAGATAAAAACTCGCATCCCTATTGGGAGCACAGTGCTAAAACCAGGCTGATCAATCTTTGTATAAAGTATTTTTCTGAAGATATTAAAACGTCTCTTTGATCCTTAAACTCTTCAAAGGGCAGTAACATACAGATCATTAAATCGAAAGAGGAGGAAAATCATCTCAGGCTTATACTGTGGTAGGAACATCTTGTAAATTGCTGCTTCTGTCCTACCTCTAATAAGCAGTTTGACATCCTTCATTCAAGGTGAAGGCAACAGATTCACAACTAGCCAATTACCCTTAAAAGCACAAAAATCTAGAAGGAAACAACACTAAAACTTAAATTGCAGAGATAGCATTATTTGTGTATTCTTACATGCACCTTTCAAACGCAAAGAGCTTTGGAGCAACCATTTTTCCATGTTTCCTCAAACTGAAGTATTGTTTTAGCTGCCTCTTGTACCCTGACAATGGATTTAACCTACCAAATTAACTCAGGTGTTATGTTGTTACCTCAGCATTGCTTGCCTTTGATGAAAAACAACTTGGTGCAGTTTGTACATTCCTGAAATACATCTTAACATCCCTATGTTATAAAATCAGGGCCCGAAGAGTAAAATGGTCATTGTTTCCTCGCACACAGAGGAAGTTATTTTAGTTCACAGCATCTTATTTTCAGTGGACAGGATCTAGAAGAATAATTTACTGATGAATCACATCTCTGGTTGGAGTATTTCAATCCCCAAAGCAGGGCATATAGTATTTCATAAAGCACAAATGATTGGATGTTTCAGAACACAGTTCTGAGGCTGCTCAAAATTATTTTGGGTATTTGCAATAAATAATTCTCCTATTCTGTGACAAGAGAAAAAAAGAGATTGCTTAAAACCAGTTTTGCACATCTTCCTGCTCCAGCTCAGCCAGAATACAATATTAGAATTTAAATTCCTTGTTTGTACTAAGGAGTGAGAAGGTCATAATTTGTTGATTTGTTAAGAGATCAGGATAAGATTTAAAGGTAGTGCATACTAGATGAAGTTGAATTTGAAAAACTAGATAGAGAAGTAGTCATATGACAATTTCTGACATATTGGAAGCTGAATAGAATTTTTCCAAACAAAATTTACTGAACATTGAAGGAAGATAAGAATTTTGATATTGTGCCAAGTTGCTCTTACAATGAATATTTGCAGGCACATATAAGTGTTGCATTTATATTGTTATTTTTTTCAAAATATTTTCTTTGTTAGATTTGAAATTTTTTTTTCTGCTGTCCGTCATGGAAAATTCAGACACACCAGTAGACACTTTTCAAGTCCTTCTAAATTTGGATCAGTCCACCAACTGGATTAGCCAAAATACCTTAATTTAAAACTAAAATTCCATAATGCACAAAATCCAATTTACCATAAATGCAAATCTCATCTGAGGCTCTTAGTTGTACCAGCCTTCATGTAGCTTTCAGCTGTCTTCATTTATACTACTGTTTAAAAAAAAAATTTATACTACTGTTTTTAAAAAAAAGTGACAAACATTGGTCTTTATTCCAGATTTCACCTGTAGTTTAGTTATAGTGTCGTTATTCAGGCATGACAAATTATTAGTGTTCATTAAGTTTATATCACCCTGCATAGTTCTTTTATTCCAGCTACCCAAGTGTGATTCCTTCCAAAATGTAATGTTTGGATTTTGTTAGTAATTTCTCAGCAAATAACTATAATATACTAATATTAATTTTTCAGCTAAGGGAAAGTTGGTTTATACTTATCAGAGTTAAGAAAATCTGCTGTAATTATAACTCTGCCTTTGTAGTTAAGTGGATGTAGAACACCTACAGCTCCTCCCAATGATTTCATTGACAGCACAATTCATAGTATTTTTTCACACGTATTCAGAGGATTTCAAAACTGCTTGTGAAGTCTTGATTGTGATAATTAATGGTGGTGGAGTGCACACAAGAATCTCTGTACTCATGTGTGAACAGCAATGCTTATGACACCTATATGACAATATTCGTTCACTTTATTTTAACAAAACCAGAAGATTTTATCCCTACTCTAGTTCCCATCTTTTAGAATCTCTTAATATTTGAACAATTTTAATCCACAGTGGATCTGCTGTATAAGACAATGAATCAACCTTGTTTAAGATTGCATGTCAACTCAGAGTGCCTTTTCCCGGACACAGGAAATGAAACTATTCTTCTGTTACAAGTATACAAGGTACACCAAATTCTTAGAAGGTATTAAATATTATTCTTCATACTTCCAATATATCTCTTCACTCTATTTGAAATTAGGATTTCAATGGTATTTTATTCTTACAAGTATTTCTTTGGTTTTGATAGAGCTTCTTATATATATTTCAACCTACTCTGTAATTTGAAAGATCTTTCCTCTGCTGCTCAGAAAATTAGAAGGATCTGTAAGAAAAACAAAGGGAGATTCAGGATTTTTCAAAGTATGAAGATCTGTAAAGTATTATTGCGTACTGGTTGATATATCACTACATCTAATTCCAGAACCACAATAACAATTACTCTCGGCTTGTACTAAAGTAGAAGAAAATCAGAACAGTTGGAGCAGGCATGGAAAAAGAAATAGGACAATTACAGAAATTAAATGAGATAGAGGAACAAAGAGACAATACATTTTCAATAAAATTTTAATAAGATGATTATTTGTTGGTGTTTGAAATGGTATAGTGTTAAAAAGAACCTTTGACACAGATCAGCTAAATTAGACTGGGATATTTATGGTGCAATAAACCTAACTATAAACAAGCAGAATGAAACAGAAAGGTCAAGAGCACAGACAAGAAAAATTATTAATTTTTCATTATTAAAAGTAATTATTAATTACTCTTTGAAAAGATTTTCGCCAGATCGTCTTCAAGTATTTCTAGTCTAGGAAAGAAACAAGTTTTATTTTCAAAATGGATTGGGGTTTTGTATTTTCACTTTTCTGTAGGTTTTTTTCTCTTCTTTTCTGCTTTTCACTCAATTCACAGGTCGCTGTTCTCAATGTTTATAAAATTATACAATGTTATTTTCTATCAAATATACAGAGCATATACACATACTAGGAATATTTGACTCTTCATTGAACTATACTATCAAGGCTCTGGGCTTTTGCACAAAGTATTAAGAAAAAGCTATGTGGGGGAATAAACTTTTCTATAGAATACTATTGGATCTACATAAAAAAATCCTGGAAACCAGAAAATCTGTTTTTGTAACACTTCACTAACTAATCTGTGTGGAATAAATGCACTTTCTATAAAGAACTGTTTTCAAAGTCACAGTTCTGGTTCTTCTTCTCTTTTTTTTTTTTTTGTTTCATTCTTCTCCCTAACCTCTTTTAGTGTATTTTGTATTTCCTAGAAAACAATGACAAGAAATTAGAAAAAACATATGTTCAAGGAAGCAATAGTTTCTGTTGAAATTATATGATTTTTCATGCTTGTTCACAGAAGCCAGGATCTCATTTAAAATTGACAGTATAGTTGTCGCTCATGAGATTAAGTTAATGCAAGTATTTCCTCCAGTGTTGTGGATAAGTTTTATTATCACACCTCTCTGAACTCTTCCAAACAATCAGCCAAAATTATTCAGTTCATCAAGTCTTATTCAACATATTAATACTAGATGTTATTCTACCCATTCTCTTTATTTCAAACTTTAAACTTTCCACTTTCCACTCTAATAGCATTCCCTGTTTAATGCTTAATTATGAACAAAAATTTCCACTCATGGTAAATTTATTTAAATTACTGATGCTGCAAAATTTTATCCACTAGTTTCAAAATCATTTAATAATTTCAATATTAGAAGGAACATCTCTGCAGGACATGTCTGATGACTTTGGGGAGACTACAGCATTCAGTACAATACATCTTACATGACCATCTGAAGAGCTGCTCTGGATATCTGTAGCTGATAGAGCTTACAATTTAGGCTATTTAAGTGACCTTAGCCTCTGCATCTCCAATACATTCTTACTCTGCATAAAGGTACCTTGTGAGAAATACTGCCTGTTAATATTGTAACAGGATTTGATCATCATCAATATTGTCGTTCAAATGTGTTAGAAAGTTACAGAAATGTTACCTCAGATTCTAAGATCTAAGAATAATTTAACAGAAAACCTGGTTTTTTTTTTCTGATTTTTTTTTCTTCCCAGAATACCAATCTCAGTTTCTTGGAATGTGGTTTTGGTATGCAATTATTTACCATTTTAAAGGATCCGTTTGTTTATTTAACTTAATACCTCCAAGATCATTTGTCTCCACAATTCAATGCTTCTTTTCATAGGTAGGGTTGAACAGATGCATCTTAAGACTCCACTGAAGTACTCTTCAGTGTACTGAATGAGTATGCAGTACATTCCTGGCATGCATATTCAAGTATATCAAATTATAAGATACTTTCTATAAATACATATATGGGTAATTTTAAAATCTGTTTCCCAGACAGGAAAACAATCATTTAAGTATGTGCAAGACCCACATTCAAAAAAGAAATAAACATGGATGCAATGAATTGGTTTCAGAACTGGAATGCATATTCATCAATATATTTTGTGATATTCAAACATCCTACCATTAATCTCCACACTGATGAGCTGCCAGTCTGTTTAAGATCTGTAATCACAAACCCACTTATTTACATAGATGGTACCTTATGCAGTCTAAATCTAAGACAGCTCCTGTATTTGCATATTTCCAACACTGAATTTAACAACAATACGTTGAGAAATACAGTAAAATTAACAGGGCTCCAATTTTCTTTAAACCCATTTTTGTAAAACATTTTTGAATCAGGACAGTTTGACTCTAACAGTCCACATCAAACAAATCCACAGATTTGTTGGTAGGCAACTGTCTTCCTTAGATCCTCACATCTCCAGTGGCTGTACTATCTGATTTGAACACCCAGGAAAGAAACAACAAAAAAAGCCCCTCACACAAAGTGAAGGATGACACAGATCTTTAGGCTTAATGCATGAGATGGGTAAACTTTATTAGAGTCCTTCCCCTAACTAATAACTTGTCAGATTATTGGTAAATTCAAGACCAACAGACCTATTCTGCATGAGTACTTTCAATGGTAGGGCATTTGGATTCCCATTATTAGCAATTACAATGGCTTATTTATGAACCAAGAAACTCAGCAAATGTCAAGCAACAAATAAATAGCTTCAATGCAGTTAGTATCACTACACTTTCAAAATTTATGTAATCAGTGGAAAATATATGAGGGAAAATCACCAAAACAGCAATGCTCCAACCTTGCAGAAACGAGATTTAGTATTGAATTTTTGCATGCTGTTGAAGAATGCCTACACCCCCCTTTTCTAAGCTATATTCCTTCCAAGGAACAGGCATGATTATAAATGAAAGTGTCTCATAAGTTTAATTACTTAGCAAATTGCCGCAATAATTATGAAGCAAATATTCTTTCAATCTTGCTCCTAGGCAAAGCATTACAAGAGGAACACAGTATGAGCATGAGAAGAAACCTGTGATCAACTATATTTTGAAGAAACTGTCCAAAAGGGCTTCATCAGCTTGAGCCCTGCTGCCTACTTGGAGAGAGCAACACAAATAATCAGGAGTAGTCTTTTCCTGAGGTCATCAGCCTTTGTGCTTAAGGAAGACAGTTCTGGTCTTTGTTGCATTTGAAATTTAAAAAACCAAGCAGGGCAAGCCTTGGATAACAACTTGAAAAAGTAGGAAGGAGGAAGTGTGATAACCAGCCAGATATGGAATTAATCACTGTATTTCTTAGAGTGCTCCACTTGAACAAGTCAAAGAGTATTAGATGCCTCAGATTCAGGAGAAACACTGAAAACAATTTTTACACTGAATGGTAGGGATTTGTCTGCCAGCAGAGAAAGCCCAGTAGCTGAAGTTTAATATTTGAAGAGATATACCTTTTAAGAACAATTTGTTTGGTTTTTTCCAAGGTTGACACTTCAGTAATGGTATTCCAACCATTTTCACTATACTTCTCCTTTTTATGAAATCCTGCCATGTCCTGGATCTTAGTGTGATTTTATGTCCATGAGTACCATAGATTAATTCATAACAGCTCAGGAAAAACTCCAGTGCAAAAGACAGAGGTTATACCTTGAGAACCACCAACACAAGCTCCAGCTAGGACTGAAACTACCTAAAATGGAAAGATATTTTTACAAAGACAAGGCTTAAATTTCTTTGAATTTCAAGAACAGCACAGACTAACAGTAAAAGTACTTTTCTCTATGGTCAAAACTCACCAGAGATCACTTAAATAATAGTCTAGGCTTCTCGTTATTGGGAAGATCACATTTTGAGTCGCATTCTTACCATCAAATGCAGTATTAAATTTAAGCATATTAACAGAAAGTACACTTTCTCTCTGCTTCCAATGATAGAAATAACTATTAATAAAAATGTTTTCATTAATTATGTTAATAGGAGATAACATTACGTATGCTTATATTGAAATATTATTGATTCAAAAGTATGTGCTTGCACTTACTAAGAGGAGTAACTAATTGTATTGGTTTTGCACAGCCTGGTTTTTGGTAGCGGGTGGCCACAGACGTGGTTCCTGTGAGGAAGCTGATGGAAGCTTTCACCATGTCCAGCAGAGCCAATGGCTGATGGCTCTGAAGATGGACATGCTGCTGGCCAAAAGTGGGCCAATGAGAGAGGCTGGTAATGCCTCTGTGATGACATATCTAAGAAGAAAATCAAAACAAAGGACACACAGTTTTTCTTCTAGTCAGAAAAGAGGAGGAGGTGAGAACATGTGAAGGAAACAACATGGAGACACCAAGGTCAGTGAAGAAGGAGGGGGAGAAGGTGCTCCAGGCTGTCAGAGACTGAAAAAGTTCATGCCTCAAACATTGATGTAAGTTTTGTTCATGACAAAGAAGCTGCAATGGGAGAAGCCTCCCTGAAGACCAGGACTTTGAATTGAAAATCAAACTACTGATTAGATAAGGGGAAACCTACCACAGGATGAGAGAAAGGTATGCATCCACCAAGGCCAAAGACACCAGCTGCGTTGAGTTTGGGGTGGGGGAGGAGAGCACAGCTCACAGAAGCCAGGTTAACACAGACTNTTCACGGAGAACTGTCTCCCGTGGGAGGGACCCCACGGCCTCACAGGGAAGGACTCTTCTCCCAGAGCAGCAGAAGGAAATCTTGGTGATGAACTGACCAAACCCCCCTACCCTGCCTCCCTGTACTGTTGGTGGAAAGGAAGGAGGGGCTGGGGGGAAAAAGGTGTTCTAAGGGCTTATTTTACTTCTCACTATCCTTCTCCTACTCTGTTAGTAATAAATTCACTTTGCAACCTTAAGCTGTTTTGGTGTTGAAGTATTTTCTCCCTGTCCTTATCTCAACTCATGAACCCTTTGTTAATTTTTTTTTTTTCCCTCTCCTCTACCCAGCTATGGCAAGGGAGGGTGAGTGAATGACTCTTGTGGGTGCCTGGCCTTGGGCCAGTGTCAAACCACAACACTATTCCAATCTTTTTATCTATAAAGATGATGTGGAAAATTTATGTTGCAGCAGAGAAAAGGTGACTACATTTTGAGAACTATGTGCAGCTTCAAGCAACTAAAAAAATTCTATTGATATTTATTTTTTTATTTTTATATGTTCTGCAGTCCTTTTTCAAAACTGCGGACTATTTACACCACCTTCTGAAAATATATACACGTAATTGGAAAGATAAAAGTATTGAGATTTTTCTTTTATGAAAGGTTTTCTCCTGTGTACAGTCTTAATTTTTCAACAGCAAATCTTAAGAAGAAAAAATCCCCACAAGCTTTTTTTCATTCACATTACACCTGTCTCTCCATAGGTACAACTACTGTAGCTCTAAAAATAAGCCTAAACACTATTTTAATGTCATCAAGTAAAAAAGACATCAGCAGAACTAACTATTTGTACCAGTAGATGCTGTTTCTTGAGAGTACTCTCTATGCGACAAGTTCATCCACAGTTCAAGTGAATGGAAGGGTTAATTTTTGTTTCAGAGGTTCAGGCCCTAGGACAATAGACTTGGCTTAAACAAATGTGTAAGAGTGTTTATAGCCATTTTCAGAGGACTATCCACACAGGACAGGGGAAAAAAAATACACTTTTCACCTAACCAATTCTGCTATGGGCCATCTGTTACTCTCCTTATCTGAAAGTGTAAAGAAGTTCAATATTTTAGTACTATGGGCCTAAACCACTAAATATATTAAAGCAGATATTCTTGTGCAATTTATCTTATACACTTCCTGACCCTAATACATAAAAGCAACAACACTGTCTCTACCACTTCAAGCACAAAGAACTATGTTCTCAGATCCCAGTGCCTCAAAGTCATTGATGTGGGTGATTTTTCCATTTCTTTTAAAATAGGCATGGATCTTTTGATCCACACCACTGCTCAGGTCTTGCAAAGAACACCCTCCAACAGGGATAAAATAGGATAATTTGGGCTGGGCAGCTTCAGTATCATGGCTAAAAGCACATGGAAAGGAAACAGCCAAAGTCCAACAGTCTCTCAGTTTGGGTATAATACATGTGTGCTCTTCATCTTTAGAGTATACAGATGTACTTCCAGTTTTACCAATGTATAAATTAAGTCCTATAATTGAATATTACAATTAACTATAATTAACTATATATTCAGATTATCAGATCTTTTTTCTCCTAGCCTAATCAGAAAAACAGATTTGAAGATTAGACCAAGCTTGATGTACTAAGAGTATTGCAGCCTCCCTTATCATATCCAAATTCACAATTTACCTTGAGAAAAAGGTTTTTTTAAAGAAATGTGTGATGAATCCTTCAAGTGCTCCTTCAGCTGAATCCATACATTTTCCTGATTTTTCCTCATTTAAATTTGTTAAAACTTTATCAGTATATAATATATAAACTGAACCCCCACTATGCAGAGAGATCAGACCTTATAGAAATCCCTATAAAAATTTTTGTACCCAGCAAGTACACGTTAATACCTACTTTTATATCCAGCATGCACTTGAGGGAAGTAGCTAAACTGGTTTGATTTCATTCACGTAGCACATCACATATGCTGACATAAGTACAACTTGAGTGATACAGAGGGCTTAGTCAGAAAAAATAAATAGAGAGTAGGTTTTTTGTTTATTACTCCATAAATTGGGGGAATTAAAAACTTCCTTGTAAAAATTTAACAAGACTTTCTGTACTCATAGCATAAGGAAGCAGTACCAGAAAATGCAGAACCTCCTGATGGAAGTAAAGGTCAAGGCTCACTTA
Source organism: Aleadryas rufinucha (assembly GCA_013397815.1). Lineage (NCBI taxonomy): Eukaryota > Metazoa > Chordata > Aves > Passeriformes > Aleadryas > Aleadryas rufinucha. The sequence continues at coordinate 187,858 of VZTH01010892.1, forward strand.
CATTCCTTTTGAACACTGTGCCAAGTTCTCTACATACCATAATTCATCAAATAATCTAATTAACTTGTTTAAAATTATAATTAAGTTAGGCATACTTAAGGTCATGCAATTACAGGTCTGTGAAGAGAGTTTTACACCAACAAAGCAGCTGCAATCCAAATGATAAATCACACATTCTTTAATAACTCTCCATTTCCAGACAGCTATTAATAATGTTTTCTTATAACCAAGTTAAAAAGGGGATTTTGTTGCTTTGCAAGTGCTGTCTGTTCAGAAGTACCAAACATCACAATTATTAACTCAGCACAAGGCTTCTTGATTAGAATCTGGAATCATGATGTCCCAAAAACATAAACAGCGTCTGGAGATGTTGAGGTTTCCATTTCCTGCTTCACTGCTGAATTCACAGTGATTCTTTCTGCTTTTTTTGGTTTGGGGTTTTTTTGTGATTGGTTGGTTGGGGGTTTTGTGTATGTGTGTGTGTGGCTTTACCTTTGTTCATTTCTTTGTTTTCCTCCTGGTTAATCTTCTAAATTATCCATTTCTCACAATGTGAGAGGACATATATTTATTAGACTATATGTTCTTAGGATGTAGCCTCAAAAGTGAAGAAAAAACTCTTTATCTAATAAAGAAATATAAAAATCTGCCCATCCCCTGAACTGGGTAATTTCACCAATATATGATCCTTTATCTATGGTGAAGATACTCTGCAGTTCCTAAAAGGGATGGAGATAAGTAGTATGAAACTGTTTTGCCTTGTAATTTTAGGCAGAGTCAACCAAGCTGAGGCATGGCAAGACCAGAACAAGCAGAGTGTCTGACAGCGAGGGCATTTCTATGTCCAGAAACCCATGTCCATACAGGCTGCCTCAGAAATAAACAGAACAGAAAGAATGAGTATGTGGTAGAAGCAAGAGTGCTGAGCTCAATTTTGCCTGGTTATGATTTCCAAAAAAGTTGGTTTTGCCTGCTTATTTCTATTAATCATCAGAAGATATTTTTTTCTTTTACTGAAGCGTATCTACCTGCTTTATGTCTCCCATGCTCTGCCATAATGTCAGACAGAAACATAGAGACATTGTCATCCTGGAGGAAAGGGAAAGATTCTTCCATATAGGTAGTTTCTAGCGAAAGTGAAGAGTGTGGGTCTGAGGAGTTATCTTTGCATGCATCTTTCAGAAAGCTAGTATTAAATTCACCATAAAATGATTTTGTGAAACACCTAGAGCAATCATCAATATCACCACATAGCACAAGTAATTTAAAATTTTCCTTTCTTTGTAGATTTTTTTTCATATTTGTGGAGTTTTTTTTTCCAAAATAAGTTGGTCTTGCAAAAGCAAGAAATAATATTAATTTGATTTAATGAGATGGTAATGAGACCACAAAGGTTTAAGATGATTTTATATTAAACTCAAACACTAATACTAATGAGAAATTAACCTGAATGTAACCTACCAGTTAGCAAACATAAAAGATTTCTCTTTTTTTGCTACATTGACCAGGAGTACATTCACATCCATAGGGTACCTCTCTTTAGATCAACTCGTAACTCATGTTTTTATTATGGTCTCTGTTGTAACAGCTAAGGTGCAGATTTCCAATAAATGAGAAATGGCCACATATTAACACTCTTGAGTATCACAGCTCATGACACAATTTTGTTCACCCATAACTCTGTCCAGACTGCACTTTGCCAATATTTTAGTGACTCTCCTGGGTCTCCAAGAAGTTCATAATACAAACCTGGGTGTTCTGGGGTAGAATTAATTGTCTTCACAGTGGCTGTTATGGGCCTGTGTTTTGGATGTGTGCTGAACACAGGATTGATAATAAAGAGATGGTTTTGTTATTGCTGAATAGGGCTTGCACAAAGCCAAGGCCTTTTCTGCTTTTCATACGGCCATGCAGGCAAGGAAGTTGTGGGTGCACGGGAGGCTGGGAGGAAACACAGGTGACACAAACTGACCAAAGGGATATTCCAGACCATACGACATCACACAGTAGATAAAGTGAGGGGAAAGAGGAGGGAGGGAGAGACATTCAGAGTGATGGTGTTTGTCTTCCCCAGTCACTATTAAATGTGATGGGGCCCTGCTCTCCCGGAGATGGCTGAACAGCTGCTTGCCCATGTGAAGCAGTGAATTAATTCCTTGTTTTGCTTTACTTGCATGAGTGACTTTTTTTTTCCCTATTAAACTGTCTTTATCTCAACCCATGTGTTTTCTATCTTTTACCCTTCCTGTTCTCTCCCCAAACCTGCTGGTGGGGGAGTGAGTGAGGGCCTGCATGGGGTTTAATTGCTGGCTTTAGCTAAACTGTGGCAGAGAGTCACTGGAATTCATCCTTTGCTAATGCCTTCTGAAATGGTCTTTATCAGCAGAAAGCTTTGTAAACTGATTCACACACAAATGAAGCCCAGGAAGCAGCAAACAACTGTGTATTAAAGTTTTAGGTAAATTCTGTCCTTCTTGTCATTGGGACGCCACACTACCTGCATGCCTGCTTCAGTGAGACGAAATACTGTCATCATTGAGGTATGTACTTCAGCAACAGCATATTTCTTTCCATGTTATTAAAATGTTTTGTTGTTATCCCAGAAATCTTACAGAAGTGTAACATGTAGTGTGGAGATGGTACAAGCACAGATCATACGAGACACAATAAACATGTGCAGCATGTTGGGTGGTACTTGTAGAGGTCAAAGTGAGATTTCTGCATGAATAAGCTGCAGGAAGAGAGGAATAATGCCAACCAACAGCGACAAATTAAAAAAAACAACAACAAGAACAACAACAAAGCCACACAAAAACCAACAAAACACCCAATCAACTAAGCAAATAAAAAAAAAAACCCATCTTTATCTTTTTTCTCCTGCTTTCCATTTAGACTGCAGTGATCCCACCTTTGAGGAAAAGACCCTGGCATCAGGTGTTGTTAAGGGGCTCCAGAAGAGTAGGGCAAGAAATTCCAAAGGAAAACTTAGAATCAGTAAGAGCATCAAGCTTAGCAGTCATAGCCCATACTGGAAATATAACAGTTCTGGTCTACCTGATAGGTCTTCCAAGGCCATATCAGGTAGGAAAAAAACCTCAACTTGCTTCCTAGAAAGTTCCAAAATGCTAGCATTTTTCTACTTGGGAAGTAGAAATTAATATGACCAAATTAAAATAATGAATACATGGTATTTTCTATCCCTTCTGTCAGATTTACTTTTTCTTTCTTTCATCTTCAGTTTGCTGTCTTTCATCTTTTTATTTCCTTTTTTTCTTTTTTCCCTTTACCTGGCATTTGTATTTTTTCATGCTTGCAGATCAGTTTCTTCTTTTCAGCTTTGGTCAACAATATTACAATAGGTACTCAGAGTTGAACCTCTACAAATGCATCACATAGCTGAAATATAGCTTCAAATTGCTCCAAGAAATCAGAAAACCAGAGTGATCTCTCTCTTTTTTAGTAGTGAATGTCAGGAGCATATAAGCTATGTAGCAGCCAGGGTCAGACAAGAACATCACAGCACTCTTGGGAATGGAGCAGATACCTCGAAGGTGTTCTGATGATGCTTTTAAGATTTTATTTATAGATTAGGCACTGGGCATTTTAATGTTTTACTCATTGCTAATGAAATGCATTTATTAAATTTTTTTTTCCCTTATGTTATTACAAACTATACTGTATTACTAGAAGGTGCATAACAAAGTCTAGAAAGGATGTATCTGGGTTTTTTTCAACAATGCTGTTTATATAAAGTTAGTGTAATTTATGTGGGTTTAGAAAAAATGCATATACGTGTACTTTTACAGAAGTAAGTAACTGTGAGTTTCCATAGCTTTATGATCACTTCTTTATGTGTTTTTTCAGAGGTCAGCAAAATAAAATACAGGAAAACAAATGTAAAAGTCTTTGATTGGTTAAAAGAAGACAATTCTATTTCATATGTATCGTGCTAACACTGCATATTTCTCTTCAGGATTCCAAAAAAATAAAACATGTTATCATGAATGGTGAAGTTTACCAAGAAACACCCAGTCCTACAAGACATGTCATAAGCAGTCTAAACATGAGTGATGTGGATACACACACAGCTGTGGCATAGAGAATTCAAAACTAATGGAGTTCCTCACCAGTTGTTACAAAATCTACCCCTTGCACTCACACTGCAGGAAGCCTTAAAATAACCCAAAAAAACCCAAACATCTTCCCCCCAACAAAACAACAAATTTCTTCCAAGGAAAAGTTTATTCAGTATATTCATAGAATGCTAAGGGGCAAACAAGTTTTCACTTAAAAGATAAACCTCCACCACCCATCTTTTCTTCGTTTGGATTTCTGGGGTGAATGTGTCATAGAATTAAAAGCAATGGATCATATTTCATCATTATGAAAAAAATGTCCAAGAGCCAGCAACACAGCAATACTTGAGTCGAAATATTTACTATCACTAGCTTTTGCCATGAACTCTAATAATTTAGGTACTCTTCAACCCCTCGGGATCTTTTAACACCAATAAAAACACATTATCCAAACAAAAGAACTAAAAGACAACCAATTACATTTAACAGCAAAACTGCTAATGTTCCTAAATAGATGATTAATCAAAAAGCACTAGGTTATTTTATGATACTTTGCAAAAAGACTGACATTCTTTTTTTCATTTTAGAGCAATCATTCCTGCTATTGGTGTTAAATCAGCGCAATTAAAAATCTATATCTCTTTGCTTATAAAACCTTTGCATCTCATAAGAGGTAAATTCCCTTATTTTCTTATTTATTTTCATTAATAATCTGTAAGTATGACTGATTCAAGTGAATTAAATATGATTTCCTCTCCTTGCACATCCCCTCACCCCAAACCAGTGGAATCTCAACTATTAATCTACTCATCTTCAGTCATATGACAAAAGGATGCCAAGAACATATTTTGCTGATGAGTTCCAGAATTACAGAAATATTTTTATCACTAGTACATATCTTCAAAAACAAAGGAGAAACAGGAGCAGATCCAAGTTCAACTAGACCATGAAAACCTTGGTTCACACCAGGACTGGAAATGAAAGAGAGGACATGTAAGAAAATAATCCCACAATGGCGTATGTTTAATTCTCCACTGTCACACAAATTCTAATTTTTTAATTTTATAGATTCAGGAAGCATGAATAAAAAGAGTTGATCTACTGATAAAGAACATCAAACTTGCAGGAAGAGAACTTGTTTTCTTTCCTCTTTATTGTGGCATATCCACAACTCATTTAATGTTTTGTTGTTTGGGGTTTTTTTTTGGGGGGGGGAATGTTTTGTTTTGTTTGGTTGTTTATTTTTCCTGTACATGGCCATGTGGTCTGTATTAGATTTCCCTTTTCACTTTCATCTTTCACCAATATCTTTTATAAAACTAAATATCTACACTATAACTTGCTGAACATCTATTTCTTCTGGATCCGTTCAATCCAAAAGTCACTGGCTTCTTGTGAACAGCATAAAGTACCAAAGAGCAATCACCTCAGAGTCATGATGATCTGTAGGACTGATTATTAGCAGCATTTGCTAATACATGTGATTGCTCTAATATCCCACACTGTTTACAGGGAGAAGGTAAAAATTTCACTCTCATTCTCGTCTGAAGCCACCATCTTTTTTTGTTAGCTCTAAGAGTACCTCTGAGCGGGTCAGGTTTCTTACAAAAGAGATTAATTTCAACTCAGTAGTTCTCAATATTTCAATGTAAATTTTGAGGTCTGTTTAAGGTATCATTTGCTCTCTATGAAATGAAACCAAGTTAGTCTTTATCAAGAGGCATTTGATTTCTCTCTATATGTAATATGTCCTATATTTGTTCAATTACTCATTAGAAATAGCAGGGGGCATGTAATTCATGCAGCCCATCACTAATGGGGGCAAGACTGCCTTAAGCTTTGATGGCTTATGAACAAGACAAGCAGTAGCAATTAAATTCATACAGAGAGACTGAGAGGAAAGAGACCATGGAGGGGAAACAAAAATCACTATGGAAATGTAGAGTCATCAAAACGTACATCTGCCATTACCATGAAGTAGCTCATTTCACAGTCTAAATATTTTTTTTTCTGCCACAATCACAAAAAAAATTTATTTGTAATTGATTGCAAATACTCACTGTCTTCAGCCCTTTGAGTGCTGAGCTTACCAACCTGATAAAAGCCAAAATGCCCTTACTGGAATTTGCTCAGGCAAATAGGATGCACTCAGGATTAAATGCTATGTGCTGTCAGTACCCATGGGGGTATGACAAGAAATTTTCTGAAGAAAATATTTCACAGGTATGGTTCTGTCAAAGCACTATCCGCTTGTAAAGCAGTGGATTGCAGTCCCAGGAACAAAGTATTGCATGTCAGAGACTTAACTCTGGGATACATTTATCTGACAGCACACTCTACCTCACACCCATTAGCACAGACCAGATCACTGAACAAATGAGAAATAGACTAACATCACAAATCAAAAACGTGCACCAACCACACTCGTTACCAAACTGAGCTCAGGATGTTAAATGCAGTTAAAAAAGTATTTCATTTTCAGGAACCTTTAATTCCAAGGAGACACCTACAATTCCAAATAAACTAGCAATTTTTAGGAAGATCTTTTTAACTGACTATGGTCCTGACATGACTAGATACACTGTGGGTCATAAAATCATAGAATGGTTTAGGTTTGGAAGCAACCTTAAAGATCATCTAGTTCCAACCTCCCCTGCCATGGGCAGGAACACCTTCACTAGACCAGGTTGCTCAGAGTCCCATCCAACCTGGCCTCAAACATTTTCAGGGATGGTATATCCACAACTTCTCTGGGCAACCTGCTTCAGTGCCTCACCACACTCACAGAAAATAATTTCTTCCTTTATAAACCTACTCTCTTTCAGTTTAAAGCCATTCTCCTTTGTTCCATCACCATAGGTCTTTGTAAAACATCTCTCCACCTTTCTTGCAGGCCCCCTTCAAGAAGGGCGTACCAGAAGACACTGGAAGACTGCTCTAAGGTCTCCCCAGTCACTTGAGTTCTAATTCTTAAATATATCCCTAACAAACTATTTCCTTTTATTTTGTTATGGTAACTTCTGAGAAGTACTCAAGGTATCTGAAACAGTAGCAGAAATAAAACTGTTTCTCTCATCATTATCTAAGCCAGTGTGAAAAGGAGTGGGAGGAAGCAACACATCTGACTTATACACTCTGCACTTTTTACTCCAGTAAAACCTTTTGTGGAAGTTACGGCACAGGAACATGTCTCCCTTGAGCTTTTATACCTGCAAGCAGTACAAAAACAAATGCACTTTCCACTGGATGTCCAGCACTCTTTAATCCAAAGACAGGGCCTCTGGGGTACCTTTCCCAGAACAAGGAAGACACTCAAAATTAAATGCTGACTGTATATAGACCTGGATCCAGATGGTTTGATCTCATTTCTGGACATACTGCCACCTACCATCTACATTTGTCATCAGAACTTGTACATCGCATATTCAGAAATACATGTTGGCATATTTAGATGAGGTTGTTTTTCTGTCTAGATATTTGGCAGTGAGTCATCATATTCTGTCATTATATGTCAGATAAAACCATCTTCATGTTTGGGGATTCCTGAGGGTTTAATTTCTCAGCACTTACATGTGCAATAAGAATGTTTGTGCTTAATTTCTTATGTTTGCCCATTTAGAAAACACACAGCCCCATAGAAACTGCACTTCTTCCTCCTCACCCAGGGAAGAGCTTCCTTCTCTATATCATTGGTCAACCAAAAACCCCTACTGAGCATGCATCATGTAATAATGGAAACCACACAAATGTCCAGATCACCCTGCACACAGTCCATTGATTTATGACCAGACCTCTCACACTGAGGTAAAGCTGAATGTGTGGGATGACCCCTATTCTGGGTGTGGGGGGCCAAGAACTGGAGTGTTTCCTCAGACAGGTGCCTCCTCGCCTAAGGTAAAAGTGAGTTTTTGCCAAGCAGTTGAAAACTCAAGTTCTTCCTCTAAATCTGCATTTTATTGAGATTCTCATCATGTGTATGGAGGCTAAAAATAGTTTCCAGGGTAAGATATATAAGCATTTTGGCTGTAAATCAGACAGTATTTAGCCAAGTAGCTATAAAAATAGAATTAGAAACATGAACTCCAGTTGATCAGAAAATAGACAAATGAACCTAGCATAACCTGAGAATTCATGTCGACTGAGTAAATCTCCTGACTAGGAATCACCATGGTTCTGCTTTTCTTTCTGGCCAGGTATTGAGACTGGAGGGCTGAATTTTCTCTGAATATTCTGAATTATATAGCATATATAATCACAAGCCAACAGCAAATATAAATCTCTAGTTTTACATTTACATCTCTGAAAATGCCTTTTTTTTTTCCTTCCCTGCTCTGCTATGTAATGTCATTTAAATAATCAGACTCTTCTGGCCAAAAACATGTGAGTTAGAGTACCAATCAATATCTTTACCTTTTAAATAAGTTAAGGGACTTTGACATTTCCTAAACATTGTACCTCTTCTTTTAAAGCACACTTTCATTATAATCAAAGTACACTGTCCTCATACCATTCTCTTCTGTCATCTATATATCACAAGTTTTGCACTCAATCATATTAAATAGTTTTTGAAAGAGGTTATATAAAAGATAATGCATGTATCTTTTTTTTTTTTTCTGTGTGGATTTTAAAGCAATCAGTCTTGCAATAAACAAGAGACTCTCTTGATAGGAACTGTTAGTATTTGTCAGGATTATTTCCCTAAAAAGAGTTGACTTGATATTAATAGCAATCTGTCGTTCTCCCTATCAATCAGGAATCGCAATCAGCCACAAACACACCCTCTAGTTCTCCTTCAATCAGGGAAACAGTGCAGAAACTCAACTGAAAGTATTTAATAAATGCATAAAGGGAAAAATCCATTGGAAACTGTTGGGGCCACACCATGATGCCTTTATTTAAGCTAGAATTTTTCTTTCTCTGTGAGCAGTTTGGAAGTGGCTGAGTCATCATCCCTGGAGGTATTTAAAGATGTGTTGATGTGACATTGAGGGACATGATTTAGTGGTAGTCTTGTCAGTGCTGGGTTAATGGTTGAACTCCATGATCTTAAAGATTTCTTCCAAGCAAAATGATTCTCTGATTTTCTGTAGGTCTTCATACGAAGGAATAAAAATCAAATCTAGGGCCATCAAATCTAGGGCTGAGTGTTTTGGGAAGTTTTAGGTCCACAGTTATTAAGAAAAAGAGAATCAGTGTTGAAACAGTTACCACTTAGCACTAATGAACATGTATCTCTTTTTTCCAAGTGCTTTCTGGAAATGGAAAAGTAGGTTACCTGTCAGCACTTCCCAAACAAGCTCTGCAGCAAAGCACCAGAGCAGACTCCCCATTTCCCAGCAGTGAGGTATCATTAAAAAAACACCATGAATTTTAAACCAGGAAACTTCGGTTTTTTGAACAGCTTAAGACATTAGCAAAACAGATTGTTTCTCCCAATGGTATGTTTAAACAAGCAAGGTGCTTTCAAAGTGTTACTGTATAGAACAGAATTTCACTTATGCATGTGCTTGTGATGCCAAATACAAACTTCGGAAATGCCCTGCAGATTATCCTTCATTATCAAGGAGAGACTTCATTAGACACTACTAAAATTCCAGTCTCAAGGCCATATGCTTTGATTCCCCTATGGGAAACTTCATCCAGGGACTGAAAATCCTATGAAATATTTGGCAGATTTTTACAATCATAGAATTGTTTAGATTGAAAAGACCCTCAAGACCACTGAGTCCAACAGCTAATCCAGAACTGCCACATGCACCAAGCTTTAACCATACCCCCAAGTGTTACATCCACACGTCTTTTTAATACCTCCAGGGATGGTGGCTCAACCTCTTTTCTGGACAACCTGTTTCAAAGCTTGAAAACCCTTTAGGGTTATTAGAAATCAATTATTTGGGGCTTTAGAAACAATATTAAATAGTATGAGGGTAAGGATTTTATTTTTATTTTTTCACCAGGAAGATTATCTTAAAACACCATAAAAATATCATACTTGATACATCATATTGAAGAATCAGGAGAAATATTTGTTTAATTTGTCTGAAATATAAGGTGTAGCAATTATAACCTTGACTTAAAGTCTTCAGAGATCTTTGGGGATCTTTCTATTGGCTCTAACTTGGTAAGTCCATATTAATACTGATTTCATTGCAAAAATCTTGTAACAATCAGGATGTACACATTCCTTAAAAGAGAGAAAAGTATTTTAAAGCCAAAGCATTTCAAACCAGACAATTTTTAGATTGAATTCTTGAAAAATGCAAGGTCAAAACATTACTTTTAAGATATGGCTACCTGAAGCACAATTTTGTACTCCAATTGCTGCGTAGTGAATTCACTGTCTTGCAAAAAAGGCATCTAATAAAGGTCTAAAGCACCTAAGCTGAAGTATTATAGCTCTGGTGCTATCAGAGGATGTTATTCTTGAGCTAATTCATTTTGTGACATCAGAGCAGGAAAGCAGTTTAATGTTCAGAGTAAAAAATATGCTCTTTGGTAACCTTGGAAGCAAGAGTAGAAGGAGTTCTAAACTCTGAAATTGTCAAAAGTTGAGTTTGGGTAAACCATAGAACACTAGTTCTCCAGAAGAAATGTGGAAGATGAGTTACAAATTATATATATATATATAGGTATGCATGTATTCATGTGTATCTGTATATATATGTGTATATACATGTACATGTATATATGTGTGTTTGTGTATCTAAATATAAAAAATTTGAAGCTAAATATTTATCCTACCATGAATATGGTAATACAAAGTTTCTCTTTTTTAATGTTAGGTGTCTACCAAGTATAAATTCTTACTATATTTGATACTTCTTAAAAGCTACCAATGATCTTCCTACATGTCTCTTTCAAGTACTAGTCAAACAAATATTCTAGAAAAGATTTAGGGTTGAAGTTGTTTTACTGCTTTTGAGCAAAAGTTACAAATGCACCACAGAATTGTCATTGAAGAATTGAAATATACCTAAAAGGGAAAGAACTAAAAGCCAGAAAAAGAATTTTTGTGTGAACCATTAGACCCAAGTAGAGTAGATTGCATTGACCTTTTAACATTAAATACCAAATCTTAAAAATATCAGATTAATACTACTTTGATACCATGCTAACTAACTGACTTTCTAAATTATAATTATATTTAGTAAGAAATGTAAGTCTTACACGTAAGGTATCAATACAAAATTATTTCAGTCCATATTTTGGTCAGAGCATCATGTAGATCCTTCTGCATTACATATTAATCATAGTACCTTGTAAACTTAAGTCAGTCACAAAGCTTTTCTGGTAAGTTATGGTGAGCATATTATTTTGAAAACACTATATAAAAATGCAATAATTTGAAAGATTATTTTACAAGAGTCATACAGGATGACATTCTACTTAACAGGTGTACTGTTTTAGGAAGACATTAAGCTATTCTGCACTGCTATTTGTCTTTCATGTTTGCTTTTCATCAGCTAGGCAGCTAAGAAGAAAATACGTCTTTGTCTCTGCCCTTGCTTTCCTTAGCTCAGTGTATTCCAAAAATCATATATACAAACAATCATATGTATTTAAATATTCAATATGTTTTTACTTAATTCTGAGACACAACATCTGAAGTTCTGGATAGAGTGGCATCACTGGGAATGCACATTACACCTAAATTGGGAAAATACCTATAGTCTTCCTGATTGTCACTGAAATGTTCCAACTTGATGACAGAAAGAGCCAACAATATTACTTTATACGCTTATACTCCACTGCTAGAAAGTTTTAGTCTTAGAATGATATTCTTTTGTTCTGAGGCAGCTAATGCCAGCTGTGCAATCAAATACTAGAGACAAGTCACAGACACATCAAGGTGATTTAACCATATTCAGCAGCACCTGAACCCAGAGGAATATTTTTTGTTCCTTTTATCTATATGTTCCTTTGAAAATAATTTTGAAAGTTGTCATACTTCAGTAGCTTTAAAAATAGCTCATTTATTAAAAAGTTGTATCATTTTTTTCTGTAAATGATTAATAACTGTAGTGCACTTGAAGGACAGCGTTATCAAAAGACACAGAATGCAAAATAAAATATGGCAATTGAAGTAAGAATCAAAGCCTATGAAGTCCAGTAAAACAGGATCAACATTTAATTAAATTGGATTTCTCATTCTGGAAGTGAATGATAAATAGCATTAATTTATTTTACAATGCTTTAAATCATAACACATTCCCCTATTTATGTTGTTATCAAGCATGTCTAGACATGGCTGCAATGAAGTTCTATGTTTTACCCTTTTAATTAGGGCTTTCTACTCTGCTTTTGCTAACAGCTCTAGCAAGAGTAATTTTCTATAATCAAAATCAAACATATGTATAAAAGTTCAATTAGAAATTCACTTTCTTTGTGGGAATACAGTTTTTGCATTTAATAATACTGGAACTGAATTTGACCTATTGTTTGTAATTTCTGTTAGACGGATCAAATTAGTAGACTGCCAGAAAAGTTACCAAACAGACAAGTCAAGAAACTAATGATTAGTTTTCTATGGAGTCAGTAAAGACTAAGCTAGCCAAAAACAGCCTGTATTTTTAGTATGGCAAGCATGTAGGTATGCATCAAAAGTAAAAAGAAATTAAAACCAATGCAAAAGAAATATTAAGTTTCTATCAAATTCATACCTTTCATGGCTCTAGAAAAACATGCATTTTGTTGTATATGCAACATTTTCATACTGGAAATTTACAACTGACCCCTGCATTTTTTCCTCTTATTTTTTTCTTTTCCATGTGCAGATGGTTTCTTTTTAAATTTTTTTTTTTGCCTTCCAAAACCACAGAGAAGTTTCGGAATGGCATAAACAAGTCTGTCTCACCCTCACGCTCCATCGTTATTCACTCAGACTGCTGATCCCAAGCTGAAACTTTGGACACACAAAAAAGAATCTCACCTTTCAGATGCAGACTGTCAAACTAAATCAAGTGTCAAGCAACACTTCCCACAGACTGTAAACATCAGGAATATTTGAAGAAAAGGACTCCTAGAAAGGAAACAAGCTTTGATTCCTCCTGGAAAGAAACAAACTTTGATTCTTTGCCTTTGAAGCCTGAGTCTTTTCAGATGAAGTTACTACAGAGGAACATTCTAAATCAAATCAGGTTTTGTAAGAGAACTCAATGAATTCAAACATATTGGGTAGGAAGAAGCCAGATTTTAAAGTAACAAAGGGTTTTTTCCTGTGACAAGAGGGAAACTGGAGGTTAAAATGAGCTTGGGTTACCAAAACTGTGCAGAACAGCTGTGTGTATGTTGTTGGTCTTTGCTGCACAGTGGATGTGCACCCCTGTGAATGTACCTACCACTGTGTTTACTTCTGTCAATAACAAGGAGCAGATCACTTCAGGACAATTCTTGTAAGAGTAATACAAAAGAAGGACTCTACAATGGAATATTATTCTCCAAGGCCATCTCGGCCAGCTTGCCAGAACTCCTTTATGAGAAGAAACTGTAAAAGCAAATATATCAGCCATTTTCTACCAGATATTTTAAGCCTTGAACAAACAAAACAAACACCCATACGGTGGCTAACAATTTAAAAATGGACTGAAAATCAACAATGGAAAAGTGAGGACCCAGTTTAAGCTTGTGAAAATAGCACACATAGAGATACTCTGGACAGAAACTGGTGGGGACAAAAATGAGAAGGGCGATCTTTCCTACAAAACAGAGTAGCTGACTGTAATGGAGTTATTTGGACTGGAATTATACAGACTTCAATGGAAATTCAGATGTCTCCACCACATAGAAAAATGTGTCTTTTTATGTCAACATGCTAACACCTCATCCAGAATCATGCATACACCATCTCTTCCTCTCAAATCTTTTGTCATCAATAAAATATAAAATATGCTTATAAGAATAAAAACTTGGAAAGATTACCCTTATTTTAACTTTCATGCACGTGTGTATGTGTATGCATGAACAGCAGGCAATCTTTATTCCTATTTCCTTGTCTTTTCCTATATGGGAAATGTTGCACTTTTAATGATAACTAGAATATAATAGTTGTGTTGAATTTTAAAAGGCAGGTGTCCTCATTTATCTGTGTTTCAAGCTGAAAAACCTCCATTTTTTACTCTAGGGCAGCTGTCTATAAACATACTGCTGTGTTTCTGCCAAAAAGCTGGATTTCCTAGCCAAGTTTCTTCTGACTGTGAAACACTGTCCTAGCAGCTCAAACCACACACCTTGTAATAAGCAGAGCTTGGTGGTGATAACTTTAAGCTCTCTACCAATTAGTTAGGAGCAGGTTGTTAGATGCAGAAAATAGTTCCTTTTCTTAACAGACAATCATGTTGTTGCTACATGTGGTTTTACGTCATCCAAATCTTTATGTTGCTTAACGATTGTTTAGACCATACATGGAACTGATCAAAATACAAAAAAGGTTCATAGAAAATTTTAGTTTCTGGATCTTTCAGTCTGAGGATTGGGAAGTTTTTAAGTCAAGAAAAAAAAGACACTCAGTGGAAAAATGTTACAGGATGAAGCCTACCCAAAAGTGGTGCTCAGGTAAGTAAAACCTTGACTATATCTGCCCAGGTCTAACATGTTTGATGATTCTGGTATGCCCTGGTAAAGCAAGCAACATTCAGGAAATTGATACAGGAAAACCTTTCTCAAAATCTCTCTACTGTATCTGCTCCTGTTTAACTATTCATGACAAAGAAATAAAGATGAACAATGCAGATTTGTGGAAGGCTGGCAGCTCTCAAAGCAAGAGCCTTCTTTGCTCCCCTGGAGGGGTCAGAGATAAGCAACCTTCCTCTGGGTCATGGTGAGATCCCAACATGCCTTGTTTCTTCATGGTAATAGCCTGTACCTCGTTGGCTAACTGGTTTCTAGCCCGCCCCCTACCTTCCCCATAAAAAACCCCCTTCTGCCCCTGATGCTAGGGAGTCCTCGTCCCTGGCTCCCCTTCGCAGGGTGGTTGGACAATGAAGGCTACCTCTGCAGAACTGCCATGCGAGGCTCCTGTCTCTCTGTCCCCGAGTTTGCCTTGGGCGATTTCACAAAGAGCTGAACCTCGAGAGCTGGAATCACTTGTAGCTGAGAAATTGCTACACTTGTTGAAATCGTCCGTCACCAGGGAGATTTGCCTGCGCCCCTGGAAGGGCTGTTCCCTGCAGGACACTCTCTCTAGGAAGGTCGTGGCATACTGCTGCTGATTAGTACCCGGACCCCCTGCGGCACAGATTGAACAATTTTAGATGCTTATACCATGTTTGATGGTAGTAACAGCTACTTGGTTTAGTTATGGCAAAATCCAAGAAAATTTGCTTGGGGTAACCAACAAGGCCATGGGCTGCTTATGCCAGCCACCTAGATTGGATAGCAACTCGCGGTGAAAAGAACAGTCCTTTGGGAAGGGCTATGTCCAAGAGCAAGCAGAAGGCTGAGCCAAATCCACTGTGTGTAAAGGGCTGGACAACCAGCTAGGAGCCAGACTCTTCAACTACATGAAGCAACTACCTCTTTCCCCAAGTTCATGGTGCTGGTTACTGCTACCACTGCGCAGAAGTCATTTGATATCAGTCTTTGGGTTTTGCGTGTAGAACAGAAGTCATTATACACATGGTAGACCCATCCCACTTATTATATAGCACTGTATAGGTTTTGGCTTGCTGAGTGGTGTAGTTTGTAGTTCTGTTCTTTTGGCTATCTCAGCCCTAAATTCTCCCATGGTTGAATCAGACCTTCATGTCTCTCTCTCCCTTTCTTTATATCTTTGGAAAATTTACATCTTGATTGAGCAGCATAAAGTATTAATAATCATAATATTGACAGTAATTAAATATTTCATGTCTGTGCTCTATTAAGATATTGCCCCTGACCTCTATGTTCAAAACTCACAGTTCATCCTCATCCTCAGGCCAAATTCTAATATTAATAACATGATATAACACTTCAGACTAGATAAATTTGCAAAGAGAGGATGCATTTGTATAATTATAAGGTGAAACGGATTTAAAGGTGTGTAAAACACATCAGTAAAAATCAGTTTTAATAATATATATACTTTTCTTATTAGTTTCTTATTTATAATTTATGAGGGTTAATTATTCTTATGTTGCCTCTGATAAGGCTACATAAAAGGTGAAATGAAAGAGTAAAAGGTGAAGACAAACTTCTGTACAAAGCTATTTGACATTTCCAAACTTTACAGGTTGTATATGTGCAGAATAATTGCATGACACATGCTTTATTTGCTCATTTGTTTGGTTTTCTGTCTAACAAAAAACCCAAACCAAACTAAACCCAACCAAAAAAAAAAAAAGAAAAAAAAAAGGCAAGCAAAAAACAAAAAAACCTCCAAAAACCAAACAACCCAAAACAAACAAAAAACAACCAAACAAAAAAGAGTTATGCTGTATTCAACATGGCAAAGCCCCTAGAGGATAACAATTTTGTTCAATGCATGTCACTGAAGAGGTAACATTGACTTAAGAAATGACTAAAGAATTTCTTCTTTTTCAGTATCACTTTCTAAGCAGAAAAATGGAGGTAGAATAAAATTAACTGACAAAATCAGGTAGCATAATCAAATCATTGCTTTCTGCTTCTGGAAACCACACTGACATTATTCATCTCTTCCTGGCCTGCAGTTAACAGTCCTTCATGATCCATTTAAACAATTTATGATGTGCAGTTTTCAACCTAAAGCGCAAAAATATAAATTAATAGGTCAGAGCTGGTAAAGTCTAAATATTCTCAAATACAACAAAATATGTATTTTATCTGTGATTTTCATGAATATGTGGAATTAGGAGGCCAATTATATCCCTAACTTATTTTGAATAAATTATGTCATAGTTTTAGACAATTGTGGCTTCAAGTATGTCTCAACAATGTCTTGCATTATGTTCAGGGTTGCAATGCAAGTGAGTCAAGAATTTAATCCAGTTCTCAAGTTTCTGAATCCCGAGCAAGATCTTTAAGTATTGCAGAATTAAACTTTCCTGTGTCTATGTAGACATCTGAAAATTAGAGTAAGAACAAAACAGCTTTTTCTGATATTTTTAAAGTTCACCTTCTTTATCCTAGACTACTGAGAAATGCAGTAACTCAAACCATAATAGGTACATTGTGCCATGCATATCGCATTTATATTATATTTTACAGAAAGTAGGATTTTGTTGTTTTGTTATTCTGTTGCTCTAAAAAAAATCCTAAAATATCTTAAATATTGGTTCTTATATATTCAACAGAGGTGAAGTTCATACTGAAAATATGCACTCAGATTTGCATATGGATGTTTCAACTCCGTTTCCTCCTGACACAACATGCTGTGCATGCACAATATTGAAATTTAACAGTAATATGCCAAAGCATTTAATTCCCCTGTAATTCCTTTGCAACAGTGAGATTTGTCTACTTACTTCTTTGGCATAAATCTCCAGCATTAACAATTGTTATAACAAAAGAAGGAGCAAGAAAAGAGCCAGTCTGAGCCTCTAAACATCATACATTTCCAATACACAGTGCACTTATTTCTTAGTCATGAGAACTGACATGGTGTGTGGGGCCTGAAGGATGTGTTTGCAAATGACTTTCAGAGAAAAGTTGAATATGTAATCAAAGTTATTTATGAACTCGCTGCAGCAGAACTCTCTTGTAGTAGCATGAACTGTATTCTCAGTCAAAAAATGTCACTGATACTGTTCTCCACAAGAAGCCTCTCTAAAGTAAATGCCTTTGTCAGCATGGGGGATAGGAAAGAAGGAACACGACAAATGGGAGTTTTCGGTTATCACAGCCCTCAAGAAAAACATGAAATGCAGAAGAGTTTTTACCCACACAGTCAACTAAAAGGCACTAAGACCCAGGTATTGAAATTTAATGAAGATATTGCATATCTAACTGCAGTAAAGTAATTCTAAAGTAAAAAGTAAGTGGAAAGCATAAATTTAGGTGTTAGAAAAAAACAGATATAACTAACAATATGCTTTAGTATTCATGTTAAAACCTACAGAAACATATAGGCAAGAATTCATTGACAATTTACATCAAATGTGACAAAGGTTATTGCATTAGACTTATTTTCTCATCACCCATGGATTTGCTTTGATTGATATGCAGTTCCGTTTAGTGGGGTCATCTCACTTGTTCCTTTCTAAAACCACTTCCAAAGTCATCACCATTTTTTACTTCAAATATTTTTTAATTTTGCTTAGTTCAGAAAAACAGAAACTTTGCCAAAGTGGATCCTAAATATCGCAGTGGGGGTGGATGGTAAAGTGCTGCGACCTTCCTAGAAGAGCCTCCAAGGAAGCCGCTTCGGCCAGGCCACAGCACTCACACACGCTCATGCATGCACATGGGTAAATCCAAAGAAAGCCGACGGTGAAAGAGTCCGGGAAGGGTCTCCGTATGGGGTTCCACTGGAGGGTTTATTGCAGCCACACGTGAATAAATCCAGACACAAAGACAAGAACAATGCGCGGGTTCAGGGTTTTATATGGGGAGGATAGGGCCAGAGAGAGCACCAGGGTCCACTGATCTGAGGGCACAGGGGTGGTACACAGGTGGGGCCAGGGCACGGGAGCCAGTGGGGAAACACAGAGGGAGTGGTGGGGGGACAAGGGCCAATGGGAGAGCAGGAAAGGGAGAACTTTCTGGATCAGGGAAATGTAGGATAGAAAGGGGCAGGGAAGCCAACGGGCCAATCAGGGAAACAGAACTGGGGTACATTAGCATAATTAAACAAAGCACCCTGGGAGAGGCTTCTTTGGTCACTCTGACCTAGGGAGGGATTTTCTACCTACGGCACCTTTCTCCAAGGGATTCCTTCATTTCCCGGTGCCATGGGTCCACTGGCTACCACAACTAAATAACTTTTACCTGCGAGAAATTCAGAGCCAACTTGCTTACTGATTTTCACTAGAAAAATTAGCACAAGTTCTGTGCTATATGCATTAAAACCACATGTAATGACAACAGCAGCCAGTGACTGCTTTCTTGTGTTTATAGAGTCAATCCATTAGAAACCTAATTAATCTCATACTCAGGATTAAACCTTGCTTCTTTTCAGCATCCACTCTTGACTTTAATCTCTGCAAGCCAAACCCATTCTTTTATTATAATGACAGCTCTGACAGTTGTATTGGAACAGCTCCAATAATTGTTCAGAAGGAAGAAATTATGGAGATTCTTCTCCCAAATTTTGTTTTATTAAGATGGCTTGATTTGCAAAGGTTTGTGGCTTTCTGGTTCTGAATCTCAGTTTACAAAGCCCAAAGATTAAACAGCAGTAGAGTAACCCAAGAAAGAAGGAAAGTTGATATATTTGTTTATAGAGGTGCCCCTGGGAAGCTATTTACTTAGCTACAGTAAAAGCAGGAAAGTACTGAGCTCCATTTGCTTTAAATATCTCAGAGATTATCCTAGCATTCAGCAAGAACTAGAAGTCTAGTGCTGGCTAAAGTATAAGAAATAAGTTTTTGTGTTTTATTATGACAACTGGGAGTTAATTTTGACTTTTTTTTGAGCTGGAATATAGTGCATAGGCAGACATAATGTTGTATGAGCTTGTCAGCTAAAACAAACTGAAGTCATTAAAAAGAGTAAGCAATGTAGGATACAACTCTGTATCAGTAGGGACAGGCAAGTGCAATGTAGTTAGCTCTTTTCTGTTTATGACTTTGCAGGGACAATATACAGGCTTACATAAAACCTTTTTTTCCATTCTGTGCTCATATGTAAAATTCAAATCGTGATTCCTAAAGCTAGTATAGCATCCTTATGCGCAGTGAAGGAAAACCAATAAGTGGAAATTCCTGGGTTTATGTTTAGGTATTTCTTCAGATTAAACTGACCTTCTCACAATGTGGAGGTCACAGCTACATTCTTTTTCCAATAATCTCTTGCCAGGAGGTGTTCCTATCCACCCTTGCTCTCCTCGATATCCTATCCAAATAAAAAAAACAAATCCAATTTTTTTCTTCACAGTGTTTCTTCCTTTTTCTCCTCCCCTCTTTGCTATTATTGTATTGATTTACTGGGAACTTAATGGAATTTCTGCATCTATCTTCTCTTTACTTAACACACTATTAGCTCCTTCATCAACTTTTTCATTTTCTTCTAGTTCTCAGGTAGTATATCTCAGGCAGCTCACATTTTTACTTTCATTGAATACCTGCTTGAATGCAATCATAATATTTACAACAAAGATTTTCCAGAATCTGTTTGGCCAGAAGTGCTTGATTGAAGAAGTAACATTTTCATCATGTGATCTTTATATTCTTTGCACAAATCCAATAAGATAACTAATACAACCCACCTGCCCACATCAATAACACTTTCCTAAAGGCCCATTTGTGCATGACAGTCTGCAGAATGCCCCAGAGTGAGTTCCTGTTATTATTTGATTATTATCTTTATTGAGAGATGCCTCTGCCTGAATTAAGGTGCAAACGAGACCATATGTTGAAGTCAATAGTATGGCTTTTATTTAACAGCAAATGTGAGGTAGAGAAGTAGAAAGAAATAAGAAAAAGAGAGAGAGGGAAGACAAAGAGTGACAGACACAGATTAAGAAGTAAGATAATCACCCCCCTATGGATCCAGTGGCATCCCATTGATCCTCTTCTTCTCTTCTTCTCAGTGGGGATGGGAGGGGTGAGGGGAGGGGGATGTTTCCTGCAAAACATATGGATCAATATACAGTGGATTAATATACATTCAGGTATACATGGGAATGCCCAAGCACCTGCCCTATGAGGGGAGTTCTACACTGTCTTTTGCAATGCACTCTGGATCTGTTGCAACACTTTGGATCATGTGCAGTCCTCTGGTGGAAGGCCTCAGGAATGAGTCTGCGGGGCACTTCAGGGGTCTTTGATAGTTTACGACAACTTCTAAGACATGACAGCTGCCTCTTGCATGAATGTCTCTTGTGAATGTGATCTTCATGATGGGGGTGGAACCGGGGAGGGACTTTTAAAACTGAGCCAGGGAGGACTCTTCAGCCTTGTGTAAGGGAGGACTCTTCAGGACTGCTTCTTATCTGGCTTGTAGCCTCTGGTGATGGGGGTTCACCTCTCAGTACTGCAGGTTTCACCATCTGAAAACCTCTCCTTGTCCCTCTTGGTTGTGAGGAGAGAGTGTGTAAACCCAGTCTCACCCAATAAGTCTGTGGGCTATGGCCTCTACCTCAAACCCAGCCAGAGATGATTTTCAATACAAGTGCTGGGTTTGGCTTTCCTTGTGAATACATTCCTCTCCCCCAGCCTTGTTTACTTCTTCCTAGACCTCGGATTATTGGACAGTAGTACCACCTTTATCTTACCTCAAACTACTGTCAGGTGGCTTAACTAACTGTCCAGATTCCCGTCAGGAGGCATATTTGGGAGAGTGGGTTTTGATGATCCCAGATGAGCAGTTGCTTCTTTGCGTAGTTTGCTACAATGGGCAAAGTCCTTTGGTGATTTTAACCGTGTTTGAGCCATTAACCATTTCAGTCTCTCACAGTTCCCTTACCTGCTAAAGAGTATTCCTGTGCTAAAAATACCTTCAGGAATCCTGAAGTAGGGATCAGGGCTGTGGAAGGTGCAGGCTTTTCCCTGCTCTCCCAGGGCTATGGATGGGAAACCATGCCTGCAGGACAGGAGATAGATCTTCTATCACTTCACAGCAGTTGCCCTGGCTGGTGTCCCTGGTGGACCTTATGACCCAGTCAACAGCTTCCAATCCCCTTGATTTATTTAGAGACTGAAATTGTGCCTTTCTTGCTATAAAAATATCTCCACATCAGATTTTTTGTTACCATGATTACTTTATCTTGGCTTATACTATTCATCAGGAATTAATACAATCTCTGAATCAAGAGGTCACAAGAAATTATTTTATTACAAGATACAGACTATTCCATCCAAAGTCAGCTCTGCATACATAATGACTATTATCTCATATATATCAAGAGAGAGAGTGTTAAGATTTTATGTGTCTTATGAGTTTGGATTCTTTTAAATGTTATCACACGAGAGGGGGGAAAAAAGGCAATTTTAAACATTACCCTCTGATAAAAATTCTGTAAGATAGGTCAATGAAAGCTGGACTGTTCAGTGGCTTCTCTACAAGATAAGAGATGCACATCTGGAAAGATATATGCATGCAGCACATTCATTGCACAGATATGCTGTACAATATTCAAATTTGTGGGCATGAAGGGAAGGAATAATACCCCACAAATGCTCGGAATGAACTCACATTGGATAAGAGGTTATTTGGCCACATAGTAGAAAGCAATTAGAGCAAATCTCAGTAACTTTCACTTGCAAAAAAAAAAGCTCTAATAGTGGATTCAAAATCCTATGGTAAGGATTAATACATTAATATTACCCTTAATGTCATCATGAACTGAATATCAGTTGAGACAAATGTACAAAAGAATTTTGCATAATAAGAATTATTAAAGGTTTTTATGCCTCATTATTTTTTACCATTATTAAAGATTTTCTACTATTTATATTGCAACGGAGGTATGAAAAGTGTATTTCTGTAAAAAGTTGAATTCAAATATACTCTTTTAAAAGATGTCTGCTTTTGAATTTGCCCCAAATAAAACAGTAATGGTTCTAAATTGCAAATACATCGATTCAGCTTTTGGACTGGGGAGCACACGGAATACCACCTAATTTTGCCCCATTTTCCTTCTTCTCAAAGCTGGTGCGTCTTTACCAAAACACAGCAGCCCACAGTATCACAGGGAATGTGATGTGATCACAGAGAACATTAAGAGAAAGGCAGTATGAATCATAGCCTCTGGGAAACATTATGACAGCTTTCAAAATGAGAAATGTATGTCTCTATAGACAGAAGTTGAATTTTGCATGGAAATTTGTAACATTTTTATTGCTTATGTTATGATTCACTATTTGCCATTTGCTTTTTGAGCTCCCCGGTATTCTTTCTCCTTTTTACCAATGTCTGAAAGGTTTAGGCATAAGAATATGGGCTGTAATAAATCTCAAATATTTAACTTTAAAAATTAAATACACATTAATAGAAGCATCTTCATTTGTACAATAAAGCAATCAATAAATTTGCTGATGGTGGGGTAGGATAATTCCTAATAGTACTAACAGAACAATTAGCAGCATGTAGATTGGGGAAACATTTTTTTTCCCACATCATTTCCATCCCTGCTATTTGTGTTCATCACAGAGCATCTCTTCCCTCACAGCAAGCCGCTCCTCATGCTGATTGACCATGAGCAACAAGGGCTGATCTGAGGAGAGGTTTCTGCTGAGTTACAGGGACCTAAGTAACTTTAAATCTCCTCTAAGTAAGGTTTATGTAACACTGAACGTAGTATTTTTCCATGCTTCAGGAAGAAAACCCTCCCAGAGAGGGACAAGTGGGTCCATCCCCACCTCACACTCCATGGCACCACCAGGCACCAGCTGCCGTTTGCCCCCACACGCACAGGGAACCTTCCCTGAGCTGCTCCTCGAGAGTCCCCGGGTCCTTGTACAGAGAGACAACCAGAGCACACTCGCTCAGCAACAGAAAAGATTCATTTGCAGTCAGTAATCGACATTAAGCTGTTCCAGTTACAGCATAGAGAGCAAGGAAGGCACAGCACAGGGCAGCACCAGAGGCTTGGGCATCAGACAGGCAGCTCTTGGCCACGAGGCAAGGGCTGAAGCGTCACCTGCCCACAGCCCAATTCCCCTCTGCCATCCCTGCCTGCCCACATCTTGTTTTTTCCCTCTCAACTGCCCAAGCGACTGCCAGCCAGCTCCTCAGGCATTTCCCCCGCCCCTGCGAGCTGGCTGTCTTGGTGGCCTGGCTCAGCTCATGCACGACTGAGGTCCTCCCAGACTGAGGTCCTCCCATCTCTGCCATGCCCATGCAGGGATGCCATGGTCCCAGCGAACTGTCGGCACCTAAGGGCACACACGGTGTGACACGGGCAGGGCCACACCTGCCGAAAACCATAACAATCCAACCACCTTCTTCCACCCCTAATTACTTGATCCTTAGAAGTTGACAGCGACATGTTTTCCCTTCCTTCCTAAACACAGGCACACTCCTTTTATATACAGAGGGAGTCCAAGGGCTTTTTTTCCCCCCTTGCATGACATAGACTAACCCATTAAATTTCAGGCTACTGTTTTCAAGTAGCACCACATTAAAGTCCTAGAGCTGTGTAGTGCCTATAATAAATTCCTTGCAGTCTTCTGCTGAGTACATACAGGAAAAATAGAATTTGTGTATTACAGCCATAGAGAATGTATATTAATTTACATTTAAAAGCAAACAGTTAAGATCTCTTTCAACTGATCTGAGGCAAATTCTGACTGGCTATGTTCATATGCACTCATCAGAAAACATTTGAATAGATACTCAGTTTCAAAGCCACACAATGAAAGATGAACATTCACAGTCGAGTCTCCATGAATAGTCCAAGAGAGGCCCATTCTCCAGTCCTCCAAAAGAAGCATTTCACTGAATGTAATTGTCTAGACACAAGCTTCACCTACAGTTCTATTAATGAACATATTCATTAACATCATGGTGTCTCATAAAATGAGAGTTCTCAGCACCCTGAGACTGCAATAAAAACAATGCATGAGAATGTGTGCACACCAACAGCACGTGTCTGAGTGAGACTGCCAGCGTGCTTTTACTTCACACATAACCACAGTCAAAGGAGGAGTTTGCAATTTTCCGTTATTTTGCCAGGAAGCTCTCTTTTAGCCCTAAGACTCTGATTTTAGCTTTACCAACATGACAGTATTTGAAAACGTCAGCTACATACAAATAAATAAATTGATAAATTCACCATAAGCAACCTTTCTTCTTGGCTTTTCACACAATAGTGATTTTGAGCAGATTAGTAGCATGCACAGACCGGAGGAAGAGTCTGTATGTTTTAAAACACTTAATACTTTTTACTGATTTTATGCTCAGTAATGTTATGAAGTTGCTAGATATTGATCACTGAAGACAGCGCACTGTACTTTGATTAAAAGAAGTCTAAAGGGAAATTCAGTATTTACTACCAACAAGACCAGAATATAAATGAGTAACATTTTTATTTCTGATACTTATTAAATCTAATTTCTTAGTTTATTGTCCTAAATTACTTTAATTCAGTCCCTTGCAAATATTTTCTATGAAAAATACAACATTTTCTTTTTAAAACAGCAATCTTTTTGATAGTTTATTTAGGATTGGTGCAAGATTTTTAGTTTTTGTTTTAAAGTTCTACAGTTAAAAAAATAAACGTTTGTCTTCCCCTCTCTCCCAGTCAGACTTGAGATATTTTCCCTGCATCATCTTCTCTGAAATCACAGAATGATGAACAATCAACAAAAAAGAAATCATGCTGAGAGACACACTCAGCATTGAAATTTTGAGTCTGAACACTTGAGGCTTGGCAGTGTCACAAGCATTTTGAAATCAGAGAAGAAATTAAGCATTTTCTTGATACAGAGAAATGCCATCTTTATTTTGAAGTCATTCATGTTTTTAGCCCTGGTCAATTTTTCACTGTGATAGCCACGCAAATAAACTTTTTTTCTTGTGATATTTCAGGAAATAGAAGGAACTAATTGTATTAAGATCAACTATAAGGAAATTTACTGCAAAAAATATCTGGTGTTCCATATTAAAAATGCATAGCAGTGTGACCTCAACTGAAGAGGAATTTTGTAGTTTTCACAAATAATGCCTCTTGTAGACAAGTGGTCTTGTTCAAGTCAAACTGTGTACCAATGGAGAAGTGATTCAAGATCCATGTAGTCTGTTCCTACTCACCTCTTTCCAGTCACCTTTGAACCCACTTGCTAATATCAGATACATTTAAAAGTATGGCAGAAAACCAAGAGACTATTATTTACCATGTGTAGTGGTGCATATTAATGAGGACATCCAGGGGATGGATTTCCCCACCCAGGAGGGTGGGTTGGAGGACAGTGCCATGGGTGGCACCTAGGTTTATGCCACATCCCCCTGGGTGTCTCCCTGGTTGAAGGACCTCTCCCCCAATCTAGTATGTTCTGTGNGGTCAGCGACAATCATTTTGAAAGCTATAAACCAGTTAATTAGGAAGCGTACAGACACCAGTCAGTAAGTCACCTTTCTGTATGCAGGGATGCCAAGGCCTGTTTTCTCTCTTGTTCAACAGAAGAGCAGGAGGTGAGGTTATTCTTTGGGGAAGTTTTGAACCGGGGAGACAGGATGGTAAGCTCCATTTGTTTTGCTTCTCACAAAACAACCTAACTGTATGCCACATCACACAGAAAGACGAACAACACAGCAGCCACTTTTAGTACATTTTTATCACTTTATGTTTGTACCTCTATCTCATTCACATCAATAACATTGTATCACACAACTTAAAGTCTCTGAGTCAGTCAGAACTATCTCCTCTTCCCTCCCTTACACACTTTATTAAAAGACACTTTAACTAAATGAGAGTCTTAAAAACTTGATATAACTTGATTAGTCCCTACAGTCCTCAGAGACAGCTTTCCAGAGCTACCCTGGATTTGAAATAAGCATGTTTGTATGGTACTTCAAGTCAGGAGAAAATCAGTTTTCTGTCCACAGAGTTGCATAAGTAATGCTGAATTCTCTTGCCATTCTGTCTTGCAGAATATGGATTGAAAATTAGGTAACAGCTTTTTAGGGGAGGACATTACACTGCAGGATTTATGGAGAGAACAGAAGTGCGCAGGAAGGAAGAAGCAGGATGGGAGATTCAAGATAGTTTTGTAAGCACAAAATCATTTAATGTTATGTTCTGTGGTCCACAGCAACTTCAGTGACTGAACAATTTAAATAAACACAAGGGCCTCTGGACAGCTGTCAAAACAAGTTCACACAACAACATAGGATCACAGCCTATATGATTTGTTAAGTCAACATATGATCAATCTGTAGCACATTCTTGTATGTCCAAGCAGCTCTTAATGGCCTGCATTTCCCAGATATATTTCTGCACTTGGCTGAGATGTACATTCTGTAGCGTGAGACAGCAGCACTCTCTGATCTTCACTCTCTGAAGGTTTCTTCATTACAAGTTAGTTCTTTGTTTATTGTTTTAAAAACATTAGATAGTCATTCTGCCGACAGGACTGCAGGGATATCAGCTCTGTCAGTAAAGATAAACAATTTATGTGTTTAGAATACTGACACCCTTTTTATTGTCATCAATGCAAAACATACCTCTGCAAATGTACATATTGAATAAGTACCTGAAAAATAATAAAGAATCTTCTTTCTTTCTAAACTGAACAATCAATGTTCTTTTGAGAGAGCTGTTGAAAACTCACTGCACAGAACAGCAGAAGATCTGACAAAGAAAATTTTGTCTGGATAATCTGCAAGAGCAATACATAAGTAGCCTTTTCAGTTCAAATCTATGATTTCCAGATGCATGAATTTAAGGGTTACTAGCTACAGAAATTTAACTACAGATATTGACAGAGTTATGTAAGTCATAAACTTTAAATAACTTGCTGCTTGAAAAGGGGTATCCACTAAAGATAAGCAGAAACCTCATCTACAACTTTCCCTCAGAATATTGGACCACATATTGTTTAAGGTCTTAGATCATACAGAGCACAATGTATAGTTTTTTCATTAATCAGGATCTAGCATTAAGGCAAAGAAATAGCTTATGCCATTACAGCTGCAATTCCTAAATGATAATTAAACAAAATATAGTAATATGTTTGCATTTGACATATGTCTCTTGTAATTTACTTATAATGTACTATAATCTATAAAAACACATTCTCATAGATCTGGTTTTAAACAGAGTATTGGTTTAATAGCATCTTTAGAGGAATAGTTAAACCCTTTTTTCCTTTCCTCTCTGACCACACTGTAGTAACACCTTAGGGTAAAATATATGAAAGTAATATGTTGGGGTGCATTGGGCCACTGGGAGCCAGCCCACCGCTCCTAATGTCCTGCCAATCTCCTGGGCGGACGAATCAGAGAGTGAGGGGTCGTCAGTGGACGAGGCCCAGGTCTAAGATCAGCTACCCTCCGCCCACAAGGCGTGACTCATAAAGAGGCCCCGCCTCGGAATCTGGAAGGTTCTCTCTCCCGGGGACGGTGATTGGTTTGCTTAGTTAATGTTTAATAAGTACCTTATTGATTATGCTATTATCTTCTGGAAGATTCTGTTAAATTTGTCCCCTTATTGGTTGTTAGTTGTTAACCCCTCCTTCTCTTGTGCCTTATTGGTTACATGTGTCCTGGACCCACCTACCAACTGTAATCCCATTGGACCGTTGCTTGTCCCCTCCTACCCTTAAAAGACCTTGTAATCCTGGACCCTCCGGCCATTTCCCTTCCTCCTTCTTTCTGAGCAATAAACTCGGGAAGTACTGTTGGAAGTGGCTCCCTCCCTCGCCTCTTTTATCTCCGGTTGCTTGGGAGACCCAGACATCTGGGCTACCTTTGCTAGGGCGCACCCTCTATTGCTGAGCCGGTGCTGCCAGGAAACGCGGCTGCCGAGACATCGTACCTCACGTGTCTGCGGGAAGGTCACTGCTGCCTCGCAGGGATAGCAGCCCAGCTAGGCAAAGCCCCTTCCAGGAGAGGAGCAGCGACAGTAATAGGAATGCATTATTATTGTTATTTCTTCCAGTTAATGATTTCTTTATCCTGGACATTCCTATGTCTGCCTTCAGCCACATACCAAATTGAAGCCAAGTATATTCACTTAAGCTCACAAGGAAGAAAGAATTGAGACAGTTGTAAACTGCAAGTGTCCTTGTTCTGGCTGGGATAGAATTAGTTTTCTTCCGCATGGCTGGTACAGTGCTGTGTTTTTCATTTAGTATGAGAATAACATTGGTAACACACTGATGTTTTAGTTGTTGATGACATCATATAGCCACTGATAACACATCACTCACAGCCCTGCCTCAGTTTAAAACTTCAGCATTAAAAATCACCCAACCAAGCAATAACCCACTACCCAGCCTCTACGCACTGCAAAAGCATAGGTTTCAAGAACTGACATCTTCCCTTCTTAAAGCTGGTAAAACACAGCTCAGAGAATATGATCCTCGTCTGTGTGACACATTATCATGTTCAGCCTTTGCAAATCTGAGTGGGCCTGGATCTGTGGTATTTCCCTTGCTAAGTGGGAGATCTGGGGAGTTCCCATTAACTCTTCACTTTTTTTCCTCATTCACCCAGAAGCAGTGTAGAAATGCAGCATATTTATGTCTTACAAGTTAATACCATACAGCAGGAGCTACATATATCAATTCCCCAACATACTAAGATAACCACCCTTATGTATGTGCAAATATTCTGTAACACTAAATTACTTATATAAAGTATCATTCTGTTATAAAGATTATTAAAACTAGCTTATAGCATAATTGTACTTTTTTTTTTACTTTAGTGCTCATTTTAGAGCTAGCGTGTAAAAGGCACTTTTCTAGTATATTACAATGGAAGAGAAGCTTTTTAATAAACTGGCAAATACCCCTTTTTTGAATGTGTATGCTTATTTTATTATACTTTGTCTATATACTATCAAGTAAATAGAACAAACATTAGAAAGAGCAATACAGATTTTATTAAAGAAGCAGCCTCTAGAGATTTATAATTTGGGCTGAAAACACCAAACCTTACTCTTGACTGAAAAAAAAACCTTAAAAAAAAGCAAGCATGTTCTTCTGTTGCATTGGTGAAAGTAATCTCATACTTGTGCATTTTTTTTTTATGTGAGAAAAAAATCAGTTGAAATAGCACTTGGACAATCAGAAGAGTTCTAAAACCTCAGAAATTCAAAATCTGCCTAAAAGGAACAAGCAATATTAGAGACTTTTCAAAGGCTTACCTTAAAACATTGAGGAAAACTTTCATTTCTATTCAACTTTAAAGATTTTTAAAATTTGTTTTAAACATCAGTTCAATGCAAATGATCTCAGAAATCAATCAGCAAAATTAATATTTATTTTTATTTCCTTTTGATGAAAGCGTATACATGTCCAAGAGATTTGGAAGCAAAATGTCATGAGCTGCCTTTGGACACATTTTTATTCAAACTGGAGGTCTATATTGTTTCCTTCCCCACCTGTAACCTCACCTGTCCCCACTTGCACAGAAGAAATGCATTTCCTTCAGCAATCTATGTAAGATAAATATTTGAACAATTGTGTTTTCAGAACAGTGAAGACAAGGATGTTATAGGAATGACTGTGGAGAATGGCAGGGGTTGATAGGGCACAAGACAGTACAGAGCTGCATGTAAAATATGGTGAAAAATAATAATAGGGATAATATCGATTTTCCTAAATATCCAGGTAATCTGGCAATATTGTTGCTATTAAAAGAAATTTTTCTTGAAATAGCTAAAAGTCTTCAGTTTGAATAAGTCTTAGCATGCCATCTGGCAATCTTGATATTTTAACATCTTCCTCACATATTTTTTGCAATTGACAAAGTAGGACTTTGCAAATTGCAAGAGAGTCAGAAAACATAAATTATGTCCTAATCATGCCTTTGCATTCTATTTGCTATTAGTCTGTGCCCTACATTTCCCTGCTCTCTTGCTGATGGTGTGTGCAGCCCTATTCCAAACCACAAATAGTTTTAAAGATCAAATTTCAGTATACTTCTAATTTCCCTATATAATCTCACATGATAGGGAAGCAGAGTTGCAAGTATTAGAAGATGGAGAACCACACAGGTACAAAATCAGACTTTAAGATGGTGTTTTGTTTTTTGCATGTTGTCATTTTGGAAATACTCTTTTATTTTTCTTTCTCAAACAGATAGCAAAAGTTGAAGATAATGTTCATGACATTAAACTCACAAGAGTAAGATCTGATACAGCTGCACTAAATCACCTAATGCCTTTTTTGGATCACATTTTGTGTGCTGCTGATGAATATTTCACACAGATTCACTGGGAAAATAGTCATGCATTTTAAGACTATACTATATTAGTAGGTTAGACCTGCCAACTAAATCTTCCTAAGTTATATTTCATAGTAACTGGGCAACCCAAGAGTGCTCTACAGTGTTTATGGGTTCTCTCCTAGTGTGTTGGTCTGCTCTCAGCCTGCTGAGCATCTTTGTATTCTGCTGGAACAATAAAAAGGGATGAGATGGAGGCCTTCTGCACAAGAACTTATTTGGAAGCATAATTTCACAATTTTTATTCCTGTTTAAAATACAGACAAATTGCTGGCAGATTTGTCTCTGTACAGTGTAATCCTTTTAAAAAAAATACTCCAAAACACACAACACCCTACCTTATGTTTAATATATCGATCAGGTTTCAAGCAGAACAGATTTTAAAAACAAAACCAATTAACAAAACAACCAAAAAAACCCAAAGAAGCAAGCAAGCAAACAAACAACAACAACAAAAACAACAAAAACCCAATCCAACAAACAACACACATGCAACAAAAGAAAATCAAACTGTACAGATATGCTTGCAGGAACCACCAGGGAAGTACAATTACAAGTTATAAGCAATCTACTCAGCATAATATGTCATTTTATTACAATCTGGGTGCAAATCTGTGTTTGAACAAAAAAAGCCATAGAGACATCGCATATGAGGATCTTCCTCCCACATTTATAATAGCATGTGCAGTCAGTTCAAATTCACATGCATAGATGACTACACAGTATTTAAAAGAGTGGAGCAAAAGAATATAAAATCACATACTCTGCTCCCAACCATATCCGTCTGTTACCTACAGTGAATTCTTGAAGACTCATATCCCAATTTGCAGTAAACCCATCAAATGAAGAGCTACTGAGTCCTTCCTATGTCATTTATTCTTTCAAGACGCAAGCGACGTATGATGTCCTTGTACTTTGCCCTGTCCTCCCCATCTGAGCGCTTTCTCGATTGGGTCACCAAGAATTTTTTTTAAAAAAAAAAAAGCGCCATTCTTCTCTAAAGGAAAAGGTTCATCAGTTTTTAATCAACTCTGTTCAAAATAATCAGGAGCAAAATGTACCTCAGCTCTGAAAAATGTTGATGTGTTCCTGTAGGAATTTATTGATTTGCCATTTCAAAGTGACTTGCCAAACAAAGAACATTTATTTATTTGAGCTTGATTGCTAAGGAAATGATGCCAATGTGATTACACTAAACCATGGCTGTCTCTATGCATTTATGAAAATCCTTGAATAACTTTTGGGACAGTTGATGACTGCAAACAGGTTTGACAGAAGCAACAAGGCGACCCAGTGTCTATAAAGATCTTGCAACTTTATGGAAAGAAGCCACTCCTTAAGTGGGGAAATACACAGCTCCTGACTGCCGAAAACCATTATTTGCAGCTCCCATTTTCTTAAGCTGAAAAGCCAAAGGAGTTCTTATGCAGCTTTACCCCACTTACTCTCAAGTCCCAGGATCTGGCTTCCCTTTTAAGTTTTATAAACTGGGGAAAAAATAGAGGTTATGTTTTGGTTTTTTATTTATTTTAACGTATAAAAATTAATATCCTGTCTAATTGAGAAACATTTAAAATGTAATTTTACTGTTAATTTTGGTATATAGTTCTGTATAGAAACAGAAGAAGAATGTGGAATAGCAGACGTTTCTTTAAATAAGTGGGGAGAAAATCCAGGCCATGTTCTGGTCTTAATTTTGAGCTGAAAAAAACCTGACAAGTAGAAACAATTTTAAAGCATCACTAGGCAGTCACAGCTGGTGGGGACCCCTTTCTTGCATTCATAGCAGTTCATTTAACCCAAGTTGGCTGAAAGGACTGAGAGAGTGCAGAGGTAACATAGAGGCAAATACAACTTGAGACCTCTTCTGCAAAGAGTTTGCTGCAATGGATTTGTGATGAACGAGGCAGCCACGCCTCTGTTTGAGATCTCCTCTGACATGTTTAGAAGTAGAAATAGTATTAACAGCAAAGGTTAGAAATATTCAGAATCAATGCCTGACAATCCTAGTCCCTGAATCATTCCTGTGGCCCTGCACCAGAGTTGCTCCAGTCAGACCAAATGGTTTTGTGCTGAGGGGCCAAGTACCAGACCCAGGGCTGAGCAGAGGGAAAGGTTCCACTCCTTCAGCTTGTTGGCAATTCTCCTCCTCATGCAGCCCAGGATGCTGTAATCATTCTCTGTAGTTCATTACAGTTCAGTTCTTTCCTGATGTCTATTCAAGAATCTAGTGGAAAATAAAAGCATTCCTTCAATAAAAATAGAATTGCATTATATGTTCAGACACAGAGGCCATCTGTGTAGTAGAACGCTCTTTGTGTATCACATTCTGAAGCTTAGATGGTAAATAACTCAGCATGGGCTTCTCATGTTCTACTTTGAAATGCAGCAACTTCACTTTGTTCTAACAACAAACATATCACAGCCAGAGAGAAGAAGCCGTACTACACCCAGACAGCTGCAGCCACCATGGAGTTCCTTACAAAGCAAGAAAAACTAAAATTACAGACCAACTAATACATCTATATTATCTAATGACACTTGAGTATTGAGGTTTTTTTGGGGGGTGCAATTATGTCTATACTTCAGGGCTTTTAATGATTATAACTGATGTAACTTCATGATTAGAATGAATAATTTCAGGCCAATTATTACAGAAGCATTCTGTATCCAAAATGGTTGTATATATATTTTTAGCACCAAGCTCTATCCCATTTAGATGCTAATAAGAGAAATTCTTCTTCCTGGATTTGCCACACAGTGTGCAGATATATATATAAATGTTCATGTGAGGGATAAAGCTGTGTGAGGAATAGGAAAGGCTGGATTGATTTGCCTGCTGGAAATTCTGGTTTCATTTGTAAAGCTTCTTACAAAGGCAAGTCATGACTGATCCCATAATTCTGAGTTGAAAAGTCCAGCACTGCTCACCTGAATGAAAATTAAAACCGTCCCCCTTTTTTTTCTAGACACTAGACAGCACTAATAAAGTATCTGCTTCAATGCTGTTTTTCCTGTCATCAATGCAGCAGAGCAATGGAAAAATAAGATTTTAGAGGAAGATCTTTTTCACTCACAGATAAAGTAAAAATAGAATAATTTCTGCCAGTTCTTAAAATTATTTCATGAGGATTTGACCTAAATAAGGGAAGGCAGACACCAATCAACTTTTTTTTTTTTTTAAAGTCTAATCTTACTCAATATTTTTTGAGGTGGTTTGTTTGTTTTTTAATTTGAGAGATAACATACTTCTAGAACAGTTCATACTTTCATGACTGGAGAGAGATTTCAGGTGACAGATCCCACAGACAATAAACAGTTGTGGAATTTCTAACTGTAATGGAGATTTCTCAAGTGAGTTGTGAGTAATGTAATGCCTGCATCAATATTCCATGTAAAAATCACCACAATTACATTATTGATTTGACTGAATTTATTGCTATTCTGATAATTCCAATCCATTGCTTTCGAAAACAATTTTAAATGAAGAGCAAAGATATATTCCAAGTAATATGCTTCTGGGAGATTACTATGCTTCTCAGCTGGTTAAATCCACTCAGCCTTCAGTGTGGAGCAGCAAACACTTCTAAATTGTGTAGCAGTCTTCCACAGAAATCATCAAGAGTCATGTCTTATTGCTTTCATAAAATGTAGTTTACACCTCTCTGAGTAATTGAATTTTGCTAGGGTTATGGGCAGGCTGCATATTTGTGAGCACAAAAATACTATGCAGTCCTGAGGAAAAAATAGTTCTTTCTATTGTATGAGGTCCAATCAGAGATTACTTTATGAAATTTATGCTGGACATTTTTCACTCCAAAATGTTAATTAACAAGGAGACGAGCTTTTCTAGGTGAAAGGAAAGTCCCATAGAGCTATAACTGCTCTAAGAGAAGTTTGGAAATGTTTCTTGCATATTATGTTAAGTCTCTAACATATTCCAGTACCGGGGTAAGTATAAAAAACCCCTGTCTCTACTGCCAAACTAATAATAATAATAAAAATAAAAATATTATTATTAATAATAATAATATAACAAAAATAATTTCTACAATCAGATCAAAATCTGGCACCTGATAAAGATCACAAATGAAAAATGAATCATGCCAAGTGCATTAACAGGGCTTTCCCTAATGTGAATGAATGCTAAGACTAAAAAACCATCAAATTATTCACAGCTATGCACAAACATATTTGGAAGCAGAGTAAATGATAGATAGATAGATAGATAGATGATAGATATCCACATTTGCAAGTGTAAGAATGAATTAACAAGCAAAATAATGGGAAAGCTTCATCACACATGGTAAGGGGATCAGGTACAGGACTAACATTACAGTCAACCTGTGGCACTCAGCAGTCAATACCTGTGAAAGAGCTTTTGCTCACTAATTTTAACGGGTTATGCTGAAAAACCAAAATTCACTAATTTTTCTGCCCGGACTGTGGAAAGAACAACACAATTTTTGCTTGATACTTAACGTTTTGGGCACAAGGAGAAAACAGCATTCTTCACACAAAACTGTAGCAGCTTGAACAGTCAGTTATATAAAACAAACCAGCACCATATCTCCCCTTGTGTTTACAGTGCATGTTTAAATTAACAAAGTCATTGAGTTACTTAATCCTCTCCCTCATTTTCATTAGTCCTGTTTTGCTTCTGTTAGTGTCCTGGCAGTTTATTAAAGATAGTAATACTCAGCAAATAAATTGTGTAAAAAGCTACAATATATTTCCTTAAGTCTTAAATGCAATCAAAGCTGTC
Organism: Aleadryas rufinucha; assembly: GCA_013397815.1. Classification (NCBI taxonomy): domain Eukaryota; kingdom Metazoa; phylum Chordata; class Aves; order Passeriformes; genus Aleadryas; species Aleadryas rufinucha. Next base: position 223,642 of record VZTH01010892.1, read on the forward strand.
ATGCTTACAAATGTTTATATTGCTACTTCTCTTCCAGGAAAAACTTATAATTTCATATATCTTATCATTGATCTCAATATCACCTTGAATATTACATTTCCTCAGCCGAGGCCAATGTTGCTTGGAAGGCTGATGCAGACTGCTGAAGAAATGCACTGCCATCAGCTTTGATAACAATGCACAAATAAAGGCAAAGTTTGCACATTGTGGAAATTTTGAAGTATTCCACTTTGTTCCAGTAAAGTCAAGACATGACAAGAAAGTACTCTTCCACCTTGTTGCCCAGTCACCTTTTCTGAACAGAAAACATAGTAGCAACTATCAGAAAGTATAACAATTTATGTATTATACTTCAGTAGCAACTTATAATATTTTAATTCCTCTGTCACCACTCTGCCTTTTCTAAAAAAGCAAATGAAACACCACTGGTGCAGGTTGAAAGCAGATCAAAATTTTGTAGTTTTCAATTTCTGTGTATTCCTTGGGAAATCAAGATTAAGTGATTCACTGATGTTTAGATAAAAATCAACAAGAGGGTATCAAGATAGGTACATTATTTTGCATGATCAGTGGCTCTGTGTGGCTCTGTTTAAAGACATCTGAGCCTGATAAGAATGATGTAGCTGTCTGATAATTTGCAGATAACAAAGGGAAGAAATATTCTTTCATATTTTTTGTCTTCGTTTTGTTTTGTAAGGGTAGATGGAGAACAAGAAGCACAGAAATTATGTTCTGGGAACCTAAGTGAGGCAAGGGTTCTTTTCACCTGGCAGAAAAGCTGAATGCTGGGATTCAAAACAGTTACAGCCTAACCAGACATGCTGGGCTAAGGTCAAAGAGGAAATCACGGCAAAGCGAAGGAAAAAGGTAAATCCAAATGCCACATCTCTGACCTATGACAAGAATCTGCACCATCTCCCAAGATCCCACAATGTTCTTTTCAGTGGTATGACTAACTACCCTTCACCTCATGTACTATGGTCAGCATCACTTTAAATGCTGAGAAATTCTGTTTGGGTAGAATGAAGATAGATAGGTATGATTGGTGCAGGTTGCTCTGGGTTTTGTGGGAGTTTTTTGCAGGGAGGTAGTTTTTAGCTATTTTCTGGGGTTTTCCAGGGCCCAGCAGTTTGGTTTGAAACAATGCACAAGCAGCAAGCTTGGATCTTCAAGGAAATTTCTAGGTCACATGCAAATCTAATGTTTCCAAGAAGCATAAGACAAGACATTTTTTTTGATCTATGTAAACCAGCTCATGTCACTTAAGAAAAAATTTAAGAATATTCATGCAAAAAAAAAAAGGAAACAAAATAATCAATATGAGCAAGTTCATAGAAGCTGAACTCATCAAATAGACGCTGTCTTGACTCTAGAACAGCAGCAAGGAATTACAGAGCCCTGTGCAAGGCCCAGCTATGCATAGCAAAGACAAATAAAGAGTCTACAATCTCATATAACCTCAATATGAGTGTTCATTTTAAGAAGCACTTGAAGAAAAACTAGCTACCCATTTCTACAACTGAATAGATTGAAGCATTGGCCCTTAAATTCAGTTTTCTTTTTAACAGTTGCATCTATCATGGTGCTCTAAGGAAACATAAAGCTATCTTTTAGTTGAACTATTCTCATGCAGAGAAATCCTGGGAAGAAGCCTCAGGCAGTGACAAAAAATTTATACTTCACAATAACCTGATCAGTAAGACATATCCAAGGAAAGAGAGCAAACTAATTCTTACAAATGCCCCTTTTCTACAGCCCTTGCATAATAGTACTAGTTTCAAAATATATCAGGCACAGTAGCAACTGTCCTTCCACAAATGATTTGAAAAATTTAGGTATGTCAAAGAAAAAGCAAGTAAAGCAGTCAAAAACATTACAAAACAGCCAAAATTCCAGTAGCCACATGAAAAATTCAGTTCTAAAAATGTGGTTTGATATTGCATATCTGTGTATATTCTCAAATGAAAGGAAATTCTCATTTGTAAAGTTAGATTTTCATTCTGTTTTTGAGACAAGTAACAGTACAGAAAGGAAAATGCAGCAGTCTTTGGTATTCATGCAGCTGGGCTGTTTAAAAACTCAGCTTATTTTACCCCCTGCATAGCCTTCAATCCAGCTGAGTATGTTTCTATAAATTATATTTCAATTTCAAAGAATAAAGACTTAGTTACTGGATCCCTGTTTTCTCCTCTGAAGCCTGTATTTTAAATTCAAGCTTAAAAAAGTTCACACTCCCTGAAAGTGTGATCACATCTACTAATTCTCTTGCTGAGTCTTGCCATGCTTTGGTGATAGGGTTTGTTACAATTCAAAGGTCATGTTCCACTCATATTTACACTGGGGCACATCTGGAACTTGGAGCTGCAGAATAAATATGATGTGGATAACAAAGGAAGTTTCATATTACAATTACTTTTAGAATAAATATGTAGAAATAATAAAGACTAAAGCATGATGCTGAATTGTGGATAAATTTTATTGCTTTGGGCTGAAACAAAAGAAGTCTAAACAAATAGATAGTGCACCCATATGCTGAGCTGAATTTAGCCTTATTTATTATTTGATGAGAGCTCCAGAGCCAGATTCTGATGTCTGCCCGAACCAGCGCCCATTGGCCTCTGATAAGACAGGTACCTTCCTATCATTTGGGCCATGGAGATGGAGGGCACCTCCCATCCTGCCCATAACCATGCAAGGGGGTTCCAGTTTGAAATCACTTATCCTCACCAGAGCACTAAGCACATTAATCCCCCTCCTTGTCACCTTTGCCAGTTTACCCAAACTGTCTGTATCCCTGCTTAACTTTTCCCTTTGGCAGTGCCAGTGCCTCATTTTCCTCTTAACAGTGTGGTGCATGATTCTGATTTCACAGAGCTCAGCTGTGGATCATTTTAGACTTAGACTGAACAGAATAGGGTTACATGGTGAAGTTTTCAGACACCCAAGGATGCAGTCTCCTTTTAGAAGACAAGGCACACACCCAGAAAATCTCATGTCTCCATCAAGTGAGTGTGTTATTACTAAGGTTTCCTCTTTAGTGACCTTGCCAGAGCCCCCTGTGTCAATCAGCATGTAGCAGACTCCTCTCTAGATATGCCTGGGACACGACTGCCACAGCATGTTCCCTATATACAAATGCACTGCACAAAGCAGGCTGCAAGAATAGAGGGGTGTTACAGGCTTGTAGGCTGCCCTTTGAAGATTTCAAAGTGGACAAGTGCTGCCCTGGCAGGAAGTTTGCCCTTATTTCTCATCTTTCTAACACTCTGTCACAGTTTGGCCTTTGTAAGATCGACATCTCACACTCAGGACAAATCCCAGTTTCATGACTGTCTAACAGAGGTGATCTTTGATCCAAAACATCAGCTGAACTACAAAGTTTCACTTCAAAAAAAGGTAGCACCTTCTGTAAATGTACCCAGAAAGAAGTTTGATTTCCAGAACTGCTGAACTTCAAGCAAAATCTGTGTTTCAGTGAAGAAGAAACTTCTCTTCAGTCATGTGCAAGGGTTCTATGGCAAGACGTTATGAGAACACGTAGAACACAGAAACGTGATAAAATAAGAATATTTTGTGGATTAGTTCCAAGATGGTTGTCTGCAGTTACAGCTATTTACATTTTGTCATTACGAATTGCAGACATGATACAACTATGGAGCAGCATAGGTACATAGAGCCTAATATGTGGGGGGAAAAAAAGGAAGTAAAAATAAAAAGAATATTTCCACAATATATTTTTCAAATACCTTTCCTGAAAAGATGAGTATCTCAGTGTGGAAATAATACATCATAACATGTTCAAAAATTAAATTTACTATTCAAGAAAAACTAATCTTCCAATAACAAAATTGGCAAATCAAAGGTCCTTATAAATATATTTACGTTAGAACTGCTTGACAGTGATTAGTTTGTTTTTATAAACCATAATTCTTTCCCAAATAAAATATTACCTCTATTATAAAAAAGTGCATATGGGCCATGGAGTTTCTGAAGTATCTTAAATATTCATCAAAGTATGTTTGCATATATGAACTTCAACTTCCTCTCCAAAGTAGTTCAAGTTTTGTTTCTTTAATTGGAGATTTAAGACTGAAAATCTTTTCTTTCCTAATATTTTCAGAGAAAGTAGGTCTCCTATTTTTAGACAGTATCTCAATATTATATAATTAATTTAGATGTGAGGGTGCATACACACATTTGACTGCCCATATTGACGTTTAACTGTTCACATGGACGTTTTTCTTGCAAGCAAAATAAATCGGTTTTTTCACTGTTTCACTTTGCTGGCACCTTCTGCAACATGCTTTCTTTTAACTAGGCCCAAGTGAAAACAGGCTCTGCAAACTCCTTCTCCAAAGTAGTTGTGTTGTTACCATGAATGTCAGGATCCACTGCATAGTATATGAAACACAGTAACCTCAGAAAACTCAAAAAACCTCCCCCATTTGTCTGCTAAGAAATTAATTCTATTCTCTGTCCCTTCTAACTACTTCAATCAAGGCAACAAGTGTTCAAAATAACCTTTATAGAAAGAACCAGAAAGCAGAACTCAAAAACTGAACTTGAAAAGTTTCAAAGAGGAATAAGAAAGGCCCTTAATAGACTATGGAAAATAAACAGGAGCATTTCAAGTAATAGGAAAGAAAACAACAAAACCAATCAGAAGAAAAATTTACGCAAAAGAGCAGCCTTTAAAAAATTAAATAGGGAGAGAGCTAAATATTTCAGAAATATGACATTCAGCAAAAGTAAAAATCAAATTTATTTTCCTCTGAAATACTAACATTTAGAAAATTACCCCAAATAGTTTTAAAAGTTGGTGCAGACATTTTTATTACGAAGAGGTAGAAAGGGAAGTAATTGAATAGAGAGGCCAGATTCTGAGAATTCTTTGACAAGCCTTAGACTTCGAAATGAAAAGTATTGGAAACAGGCAGACAGAACTGTAAAATAACCAGCTTCAAATATAACACCTGCTCAACCTTTATCCACAAATACAGAGCAGACCTAGGGAAGGTATACCTCTATAGCTGGACAGCAATTTCAAAATCTTTCTGCACCCAGTCTGATTGCTCTGTGTATGATTAATGAGAAAAAACCTCATGATATAGCTCAATTCACAGCAGAATTAGTAATCCTTATTAAGGAAAACCACTTTCCGTGGGATTTGTCTATATTTCAGGCAATTTATGGTTATGAGTTGGCCAGGCTCCACTTTTAAACAAGGACTGAGAAAACAAAAAGTTGTTTTAATCTGAGGACACAAAGAATATGAAAGACCTGGCATATTCTCTATTAGTTTTCCATTGAACTTGCAAGAGAACAAGCTCTCCATCTGGGAGAGGACTTCCAGTTACTGGGTAGAAAAGAAAGTAATTTTGAAAAGCTGTGGATTTCTCTGTTGAATGCTTTTCGTTCACAGGAGATAAATGGTTTGTAAAGTTGAAAAGACACAAACTACTTCTTTGTTTTATGAGAAAATAAGCAGATTAGAAAATTAGTTGTGGAAAAGAAAATAGAAGGCCTTTATGTACATCATTATCAACTACCTAACACATACTTCTGCAAAAAAGTAGAGCTTCAAAAAATTTGAACTTAGTTAGGTGCTACCAGTTTGCTGAGCTTGATATTAATCAAAACAAAGAAACAAAAAAAGGCTGCACATCAGTTTTGAGCAAAAAGTGATCTCAATGAAACATACAATTTAAAGTAGGATTACAGATACACCTCAGTTTAGTCAGCCAAAGTATTAAGTATACAAGTACTTTGCATATCATTATGACAATTATACTTAGGGCTAAGTTCTTGTAAGAAGGTTTAACAGTTCAGATCATGGAAATTTTACCAGAACTCACTCTATAACCAAATTTCCAGAGATTTTTTTGGCAATTTTTTTTTAATGTAGCATGCAAGGCAGGTTACTGGAGGTGAAATATTGAAAAAGAAATAGAACTTGTTTGACTAACAGATAACAGTTTTGTAATTTTTCTCTTGACAGTAAAAATAGTAGTAGGTAAGAAAATCTTGCACTGGTCACTGCAAAGTCCCTTTGTAGAACAGGGGGATAAATAATTTGACTGGCAAGGGATTCTGGAAAGGAACTCTGGAAGACCTCTCATCCAACCCCCACTCAAGTCACCACTAATATAAAGCAGCTTGCACAGGAAATTCCAGTAAATTTGGATTTCTTTCCCCAAGGACTGAGTTTCTACCCAAGGTGAAAGATTCCTCAACCTCTTTGGGCAAGGTTTTCCAGCTTTTGACCATACTGATGGTCATACTCTTACACTACAGTGTAAGAAAAAAATAAATCCTACTATTAATTGAAGTTTGCCAAATTTTAACTTGTGTCTGTTATCTCCTATCCTACCACAATGCACCCTAGAAATATCTGTCTCTGTCTTCTTTATCCTGAATATGCATTAGAAAGTAATGACTCCCTTTTGGTCTTCATTCCTCAAGACTGAACAAATTCAGTTCTCCCAGCCTCTCTTCTCATGTCCCGAGTTAAAATTCCTGATCTTATGGTGGCTTTCTGTCAGGCTTGCTCCACGTTGTCAGTGTTTTCCTTGTACCTCTTTTCTTATTCATTACTCTCAATAGAAATAAAAGAGCTTCTTGCACCAAATGGTCCATTAGATTTATCACAGGAGTATTTCAACAATAAATTACAAAGAGCTAGCTTTGCTAATAAAAAATATCCTCACAAGATAAGTGATTCACTAAGGAAAGAGAAGAGATTGAAAGAAAATCCTCAATTAGTGGATTTCTAATTTTATTTTTAGTTCTAATATTATGTGAGGCTGTAGTAGAGCTATGACATTTATGTTGACTGAGGACTTAACCCTGAGACAGATCTAATGTGAATCAGAAGACTACTTTTCAAAGTCAGAAAAGAATCTGGTAGCCAAGCAACCTGCTCATTTTATACCACAGAAGAGATTTGTGGCCTTCTGCCGGATGCTTCCATCATAGCCCTGTTACACATGCTTTAGTTCCTACTGAACACAGCATTTTTTTTCCTGGGAACTGAACCAGCACAACAAATTGAAAAATACAGTATCTAGTTGCAGAGATTCCAGTATGAACTGAATCTCAAATACTGCTTCTTTTGGACTTTGTTGCTTGAACAGAAACTGTAAATGAACCTAACAAAAAACCACAAGCAATGTTTGCAGTGAAGTTGCTGCTCGAATATTTTAGTGAAAGAAATATGATTTTATGATCATCTTATTGAAAAAAATATGATTTGATGATCTTATTTAATAATAGTCCATCAGTAACCAAAAAAAAAAATTTTGACAAAGTAAAAAAGAAATTATAGAGATCATTATATATTTCGTTTAGGAAAAGAAATACAGTCATTCATTGTCAGAGAACATGATACTGTCACTGTTATATGTACAAAATATTCTTTGTTTCTCTCTGTAAGGGAATTAAGGCAGGCCTGACAAATTCTAGATTTGGGGTACAGAATGAGAGCAGAGTAATGAATGCAAACCAGCAGTAAAATCATCTGGGTCAAGACAGAATTAAGTCCAGTAAATTCAGTAAAATTGGTCTGAAACTGATGTTGGGGCACAGAAAGACTTAGGTAGCCATGGTCATCAGGCAGGCAAGCAGGAAGCAGGACAGGGCTGCTCCTCTGGACCAGAGACTCAGGCAAGCCAATGGACTTGGGAAATCCAAGTTCCCCAAGGGGACTCTGCTCTCCTGTGGCTGAGCCCCAGATGCACAATCTGGGCTTAGTTAGCATCCTTCTCAACCCACCTCTGCCCCAACACTGTGCTGCTTCTCTCCTTTGTGTGCAAGATGCTGGGACGGCACCTTCAGCGGTGAACCATCACCATGTGGGTCTAAAGCCACACAAAGCATGAAAGCCTGTGCTCACTAAATGGAGCTATGGACGTACAAGGTGTTGGGTCATACTGTGGAGAATTACTGTATAAAGCAGTATTTGTCCCATGATCTGTGAAGAGAAAAACCCTGTCTCTGAAGATGACAAATGCACAACTGTCAAAAAATTAGTTTTTATTTTCAACTAATTAAAATGAATTTAGTACCATTTTAACACTTATTATTTTGATATTTTTCAAAGCCTTTTCTACTGGACATGATGGAAGACTTTTATAACACGCCTTCTTACTTTCAGTGGCCAGCTTGAAGAAAGAACTAAACAATTACTGTCTTCTTGAGAAAAATAAAAGACATCAGAGTCTGAAATTTCACAATTCTCTTTGAAATTTTACATAAAAAAGTAGTTTAAAACCACTTTTTAAATGTGACTTCAGAAGACAGGCATCTGAAAGTGGATATTTTTTCAAGATTGGCCAAAGACATTGTTACAGAGCACATGCAGAGAACATCTGTTCCCAACAACTGCACTTAGATCACATGCTCTCCTTGCAAGCATTCACACACAGACTTGCCATTCAGACTGCCCCTCAAAGATGGAAATAGTATTCAGTTACCTTTCAAAATTGTAACTATTACTACAAGATTATGGGGTTCTCACAACAACTGCAAGCAGGACATGGCTCTAGATCAGAGAGGTAGCTCTCCTATTTGACCCTAGGTCTGGCCCTTTCTCTGTACTTAGCAGAAGATCACTTATTTTATCCTGTTTGGTCCTTTGGAACCAGAGGACAGCATATAATATGTCTCCAAATACCAGACTGAGAATTTCAACCAAAAGGATATTGAAGAAGAGACAAATTGACCTAATCCCCACATCACTCAGTGATCATTCAGTGTATATGAAACCATTAAGCTCATGTTTTGAGGAGCCTATTCCTATTTCCACATGATGTGCCTGAAGAATGCCTATGTCCTCCCGCTGGAAAAGGACCCTCATTCTTTTGGACTTTGAACTACCCTTGTGAGGATTATGAACTAGACTGCTCCATTCTTTTCTGACCAGTGTGTTTCTGAGAAAACACAGAGGCACAGCCATGCCCATGTAGCAGACATAAAAATTAATATATCCACCACTTGAATACCTGCAGCACTAACCAGCATGTAAGACTTCAGTCCAACATAGAAGACAGATGTCTTTATATGTGAATTTTACAGTATTTAAAAAGTGTTCAGTTTATAGGACGCATGTTCAGGTTATTTAAAGAATCTCATTAAGTGTCAAAGTAATTTTGAATTCTGGATTTAAATATATTCTGGATTTAAATATATATAAATTAAAAAAAAAAAACAAACAAACACCAACAAAAAAAAAAACCCACCACCAACCAAAACCTAAGTTTTTATTTCATAGGGATATAGGTCAAAGAACTAGAAAGTGTTCTAACAGCTAGTCCATATCTGTTGCAAAAATTGCTAAGGGTTGTGGAATAGTACAGAGAAGAGACAAAAAGTGACCAGATTCACTTGTTTTTCTTGAATATCACCTTCTGTCAAAGACAAAATAGCAGACTCTGTAGGTCACTGCTGACAAAAATCTCAAAACGTGAAATGACATATTTTATTTTTTTGTTTTAAGCCCTCCTCAAAAGCTATCTAGAAAGTCCCATCATCATTTTTGGTATTTAAGCAGTTATTTACCCTATGTACCATCCACTTTCCATTATTTGGAAATCACATTTCAGTACCTACATTTCAGCAACATAAAGCCAAACTTTTCCTTTCATAACAGAGGCTCACTATTCCTCAGATCATCCCCAAAGTCCTTTCTAGCTCCAGTGAAGCAGTGTGTGACAGAAACACACCCAAAAAATCTTGATAAATTCTCGGTAGCTTCTATATTACTAGAAACTCCTCATCTGATACACACTAAAATTACACTTACCTTTTCCTTTAACATATCATATTGGTTTCTCATTCATTCTGTCATTGCCTTATACTTCTTAAGTCTTTCTTCTCCGGTAGTTATTTCTGTCCTTAAAGACTAATAACAGGAACAACTCAACCTTGGGCCTTTGCCCTAGTGAATATAATTATATTTCTATTACTCTCTCCTCCAGGTGACCCTATTCTGCTATATGTTATTCCGATCCTCCTCTCTACTGAGGAGCACTCAGAGCTTTGTGTTATAAATAATGCTCTCTTACTTTGTGCTCCAAGGTCCTTAATGAAATTAAATACTAAATTAAAACTCTCTTCAGATTCATCTCTTCCTTTTCAAATAATTGCCAAGCTGCTTTTGAAGATTTCATCCAAGGATGTAAACAAGTATTTCTTTTGCACACATTAATTTCAAGAACTACAAAAGATTGTGGCATTTTAGAGTAACACCATAAATGCTGCAGAAAAAAGATACATTACTGGAAATGCATTTTTAAGAGATGTAATTAAATTCCTAATCAAGGAATGTGGCACTCTGTCACTTTTAAATACAGAAATTAAAGGAGTAGTTATAGGTATAGATGGGAGACAAAATACCTTGGAATTTCATGAACAGACCTCCACACACACAAAAGGACAGAGCAATGCTGAGGTGTCATCCATATATTTCCATGAGAAAAGAAAACTACTGGAAGGAACCACTAGGCTTTTTTCTGGCAGAGCTCTCATATTAGAAGACACAGAAACTTATCCAAGCCCCAGATATATCCCTTTGCCTGAGCACTAAGTTGAGGACACTTTGCCTATGACACCAAATTCACCTCTAATGTCACTCCTAGAGGTGCTGAAATATAAGAGCAATCATTCCCCCATTGCTTCACCCTACCACAAGATACTGACCCTAGGAATAGAGTACAAATGATTTCCAGCTTCCCTGATTAGCACACGCAGAGCGCTGATCCCCTCCCACTCTGGCAGCATCACATCCTCCCACGTCCTTGTACAACTCACAGCCACAAAAATATTATACTAACAAGGAATACAATCACTTGTATGTCCCTGGGATGTAGGGACTGCTTCCCTGACCTAAGTAAACCTCTTCCCCGTGCTATACAACTGGAAGTTTTGTCAGCTGAAGTCAGAGGCAAGAAAAGAATTATGAAAGAGACCTGCACCACTTTTAGAAACAGTGAATATTCTCTCTTCTATTGAAGCTGACAAGAGAACCAGGAGCAGCTCCAGAGTCTCTTGGGTGGTGTGATCTCCCTCCAGCAAGGGATTCTCCCCACTCCACCTTTGAGGCTGACACAGTTTAGACATTATCTTTAATGTAAAAAAGTCAGTTATTGACTTACCATGATATAACCCCAGTTACCAATGAAAGAACAAAAAAACCCAACCCCCCCATTACCCCCCTGAAAAAAGAAAACAGGAGATGGGGCAATTGTGTAGTTTCTTGGGCACACCAATTAATGGATGAAATATTCAAGACATTTAGGAACCATCTGAACCCAATCCTGTGCAATATGGTTTAGGATGACTGCTTGAGCATAGAGGTTGGAGCAGATGACCCGCTTCCAACCTGACCCATTCTGTGAAATCCAGATTTCTCTCTCAAGATGGCAGACACAGATCTTTCTCCACAGAGAGATCACAGTGTTTCTGATCAACCTTAATCTTTAGTTATGATTTCATTCCATGTGCTCTGCAGAGCAGCTTGTTGAAAGAAAAGTTAAAAATAACTGAACTCTGCATTATGTCCTTATCATCTATTAATACCAGCTCTCTCATGAAAATGTTTCTTCCCATTGCAATCAGACTAAAAGAGAGATTGACGTGTCTTGCATTCCATTTAGTGTGTATAATCAGTATAGTATCAAATTGATAAATCATTCTATTAGGCACAGAAAAATTCTAGTGTAGATTTTTGAAATGTAAATAGCTAGCACAGAGAAGAACAATTTTCAAGGAGTTTTGAATGATACAAATAATGTTTCTATTCCTGAAAAAAATTAATAAAAATAAGTTTGCAAGTGAAAACTTCTGGATCATCCTATGTCTCCTGTATCACAACAGACAGAGGAATGGACATATGATTCAGGAACAGTGTTTTTCCATCTCTCCGTCTTTTAATTCCTGGTCTTGAATAAACCATATGAAGGGACTATAATGCTGATGACCACAGAAATACACAACTATAATTATGCAAGGACCACTGATCAAGTAAATAATCAGTTGTTTAAACAGAAATAAAAGTGAGCATGAAACCCATGGTAAAACCAAAGTGAAGGCACAGGAACTGGTAAGAGAATGGCAACAATGAAGGCAAATAAGCCTGAGACTCACTAGCAGCCTATTACCACAAAAAACCTGAAAGATAAAACATGGATGAGGAAATGAGGAGGTGGGGAAATTCGTATCTAGCTACAACAATTTAATCACAGGTGTAGACCTTGAGAGGAAAAAAAATAGAACATGAATTAATCTAATGAGTTCATTTTAAATGCACAGTAACAGAAAAAATGTCTTAGGAAACAGAAGAATTTGGACATAGATATCGTTCAAACAGTAACTATTGCATGTCTGAAAATATTCTTGTTCCTACTGTGATCTCAGAAGTGCCCATTAACTTTATATTTAGGCCACAAGATACAACAAAAATTATGGAACAAAACAGGAGGTAGGAAGGAAAATGAAGGGTATTGCTCTGTCCTAAAAGATTAAAGTATTTCCAACAGAAATCATCATTTCAATATATTATCTCTCACAGGGCAAGGTTTAGAAAACTTCCAGGAAGATATTTTCATCACTGACATAACAGAGAGAAATATAACAGAAGAAAACACCACCCACTTTCACGCAAACACATTTCAACTGAGTAAATTAAACTGCAATGTACATGATAAGAGGGTGTCCCCCACCATCCATTCTATGTATGCACTTCAAGAGAAAAATAACAGGTAGGCACTATCATTACTCTGAAAAATTAGTCATCACAAAAGATTAGACAGCTTGATTATATTGAAACATAGAACAGATATATGGTGGTGTAAGTCTATAATACTAAAGTGTGGATAAGATCTGTTTATATCTAAAGAAATTAGTGGACGAAATTCTAAGAACACTTTTTTTCCTATGTTTGGCCCTTTTTTTTTTAAGAAAAGATAAATTATAATTTCCTTCTCCAAACTCCTATGCCCTAAGAGGACAAGAGAACATGATGGTACTGACTGAAGTGAGAGTGCACTCCATTTTCTGAATGTCTGATGCATGAGTCAGAAAAGGGTCTGACTCTTGCCTGTACCTTTCACTCCTCATGCCCTGCTGTAAAGTGCTAATGTCAAATGAATCAGGAAAAGCTTCTCAGTGCCTAAATAAAGATAGGGCAAATAGAGGCAGGTCAAAGAGCCATGTGTCAGTCTGAAGCTAATTTTTTCCATGTTCACCATTTATGTTTTGAGTGCAGACCTCCTGTAGCTTTACATAAAATGCAACTCTTCAGATCCATGATTGGCTTCTGATTGCTAGAGGGCATCCTTGAAGCACTGACGATGCAACTGCTGGTATTTCTTTGGCACAACAACTTTTGAGTGAAACAAAATAAAGCTGCTGCATCAATTGCACTTCGTCAGTGAGTCAGTACAAATGCTCTTGTGATTCCAACTGATCATTAAATAAAGGCTCAATCAATGAAACATCTACAAAAATTACTGGCACCAACAGGAGTCCCAGCAACTTCACCTCATAGGAATTGTCCCAGAGAAGATAACAGGGTCAGGTCGCTAAATTAGACATCTAGAGACATATAGCCTCTATTTCTGGGTCTTGCACTGACTCATAGCCTGACAGCAGGTGGGTGACAATTGCCTCACTGTGCCCTGAAAACAGAGAAAACTTATTTCCCCAGGCTCCAACGATTCTCTGAAAATAAATGGGCACCACAAATTAAATTTTTGAAGTACAGTGGTCTAAATATTTCTGACAGAGTCAATTAATCCAAAAGAGCCATGTTAGAGTTGGTATTCCTCTTACAATAATAACACAATTAGAAAAATCATTGGAAAGAGAGACTGGAGATGAAATTAAATAACATTTCTTGATTAAAATAAATGTATAAATCTGCCTAAATTGAATTTACATATAAAGTATAGTAAACATTCATTTTCTTCCCCAACAGTATTTGCTTTCCAAACTTCTCTCTCCCCTTTTTGCATTCCTGCTGTTGCAAAATGGCTTTAGATTTTAGAGGTTTCATTGCAGTCACTTAAAAAAAAACTTCTGACCAGACCAAGCTGAGTGACTTCTCTAAAAAATAAATGAACATATGTGCTGCTGCCTGCTCCTCAGAGTCTTTTCTTTGTATACTCAAACCTCAGCTCTTTTGGGGACAAAGTTGTCACTATGTGTAGTTCAAGTGTGCAGATAGTTATAAATACAAAATATGACTTACCAGTTAAGTAGAGCAGACGTTATACCCGTATAAAACATTGTTACGCCAAACAGATTTAAGGAATCACTGGATGACCTTGACCAATTCGTTTGGGTTTGAGTTTGGTGGCTTTTTCTTTATTTTGTTTTGTTTTGTTGTTTGTATTTTTTTGAGGAAGGAAACAACACATAACTGATTTCTTACATTCCCCATTAAATTAAAAATAAAATCATTAAGCAGAAAACATAATTCAGGGAACTTAAAATAAAAAGTTGAATTGCTGCCTGTAAACTCAATGCTTTTTTTACAGGTATTGATTTTATTCTGGTTTTGATTTTGTGTGTCTGTTTGTCTTATATCATTTATTATGGTATTCAAGTTATATGATTTGCAGAGAAAAGGCATTCTGATTGTTATGTCTGCAAATGATGACTTATATTGATGTCAGTTAAATATCTGATCTCCAAACACACTCAGATTTAAAAAAAGTTCAGATTCAGTGTCTACAGGACTGAATTGATGGATGTCTTTGTCAGCACCTCCAATTCTGTTTCATGAGCCAATGTAAGAAATGAGATAATTTTTATTACATGCAAGAAGAAAGAAGCTTGACAAAGACACTTAATGGAACTAGCAAGATAGAAATGGTCTGGCATAACTTGCTAAAAATAAACCTAACATTAATAAAAGTGAAAATAATCAGAAGATCCACACATAATTTTAATATTTATTAAAATCCTCTGACAACACATTAACTCTCTTCTTTTAATTTTAGTAATAGCCTGTCTTGACTGAAAGATGCAGGCACTTTTCTAATAGACTGAAAGGTTTAACAGTTCTGTTACAATTCAGAGAGCATCTATCTAACCCCTGCTGCACTCTCGTCTCTGCCTTACTGACTGGAGATCAAGAGTGAAGCGCTGGTGCTCTGTGCTAAACCTTGAAGTTCAAAGATCTTCTGTGCTTTTCTGCTGTTTCCATAAAAAGAAGAAAGGCCGATATTTTCTCTCTTGGTGTCTACTCTGATGGGTGTGATGTCACCACTCATTCAACAGGAGCAGAAAGGTAGTGAAGTAAAAGAAAAAGCACTTCTGGGTATCAGATTGCATCTTTAATTCTTGCTCTCAAAGATCCAGATTTGTATTTTTCCCTGAACTGACAAAGGCTGAAATACCCTCTGTGGACTGTGATACAAGGTTCTCCCCAAAAATGACATTAGCCCAGAAAAAACACATTCACTCCCTCTGACAAGGTCTCCCATGAAGAACCTCTTGGCATGTTCCTTGGATCTAGAGGTACCGGATCTTTTTCAGTGCTAAGGGAATAGCAATGAATTCTTTTCCAGGTAAATCTTAACTAGCTCACTTAAAAGATGGCAGATGGAGAGCAATATATAATTTCTAGTGATCACAGTCCTATACTGTTTGCCCTTCAAGTGAGTGAGTCTCTAAAATCTCTATATTCCAGAGAAATTACCTGCATAGTAGCCACTTGCAAAAGACTTTTGTGAGGAGAAAGTGCAGAGATGCATCACTGAGGGTCAGAGAACCAAGTCTTTGAGTATTGTAGCTTTGTTATCATTCACACACAGGAAAACTTAGCTTTAAAACAACCTCTGATGCTTCAAAATCACCATTTACGTTTCCAGACAGCTATACAGCTTCTTTTCATAGCTTGTCTCTTACTGCTCCTCTGTTGGCTTTTGTGCTTGTTTTAACTGTTCTTCTGTAAATGGGAACATCTTTGATGTCGGAATCTTTGACCTACCAAGTCTTTACATCTTAAAAATCAATAGCACTTTGTTAAGTGTTGTTTAATGCCACCTTTGGGCAGAGATTTCAGTTCTCTGCAACAAAGTTTCATTGCATATTTTGGGAACCTGGGAGTATTTCTACTCCACTGCAGGTAAGACGCCATCATGGTTAAACATGTTAGACCAAGTTGTGTCAGCTATTTTAAATTTACCTCCTGCTACAAAGCAAAAGGGGATAAAAGGATGCTCAGTGATTTCCGTTACAAAATGCTGCAACTGCTGATTAAAATGTCTGCTTAAACTTATTATTTCTCCTCTTGCCTTTCATTTCTGCCCAATCTACACTCTTTATCATAATCTTACTGGAGATCTGTTTTAAACTTGATTTTAAAAGGAACCTCAGGAAAGTTCTACAAGAGTGATATTTTGCTAAAAGACTGGAGATATCTGCCATTAGAAGCAATGTTTTTAAAGAGGTCCAATCAGTCTGGTTGGCTGCTCTGGGTGAGCACAACTTCACTTCCATGTCAGTACCAACAGAAAAGTCCCATGGGAGATGAAAGTTTCTGCCCTCCAGGAACTCCTGTTATCTTCTACAGCACTGTGGTCATCAGTCTCCTCTGTGGAACCTATAACAGAAAGTCAAAACTAAAGAAGGCAAAAGCCCATATAACAGCAATCCTTTGGACATGTGAAGTGTTTCCCCAGCAGCCTGATGGCAGGGCCCTGCTTTTTCAGGCTGTCAGACAGCCCAGGAATGTGAGAGCAAGGTCTGCTCCAGGGGTAAAGAGTACTGAGAGGCAGTAGTCAGAGCTGGCACCAAGACTTCATGCTGATGTGGGATGAATTAAGATGCAGAGTCCAGATTAGACTGATCCAACATGTTACTGAGCCCAAGGCCTTTCCTTGAAATAAGTCAGAGTTTCAAGGCATCCACTCTGTTACTGAGCTGCACAGACTGTCTTCCACTGCTGATTAATGTTCCACTTGAATACACTGGAAGGTTTCAACTTTGTACCATGCCTCACCAAGCACCCGAGAGGTGATTAAGCAGCATTGGCACACAGCCTGTTATGTCTTATTGATTAATTACATTGGCACACCTAGAACTTGATTGTTCCCTTCAACTGCTGTTTCTCTCAGTACCTTGTTGCTTCTGGGTTTGTGATATACTACAACATGACTTCATAAAGGGGGCGCACTCTTTGTGATGTGAACATCATAAACTACATACATCAGCACTGCTCTTAAGAAAAAACATAGAAGTGATTTTTTTTTTAAACTTCCTCATTTCTTGCAGCTTCCTTACCTGACAGCTACTATTATTTTATAAGGGAGTCTGATGGCAGATAGAAACTTACATTTATATTATTTGTGATGGCAGTAGGCTTCAGTCCTTTTCACATTACTTTGTCATTCTCAATTCATATTGTCATTTCTCAAACAGTAGATTTTTCATCACACGACAAATCCATCCCATAACACATAACTACAGCACCCAGACAAGGCAATGCTCTGCCCGCTCAATTTCTCCGAGAAAAATTGTAGGTGAGATCTTGAAAAGCATGTCATGATAGCAGTGCCCCAACTGGTCCCTTTAAGAGTTAAAATAAAGACACCACCAAGAATTCACCCCTTGAAAATCTAATGATGTTCAGGAGTCTGCAATGCCAGACTCCCTCAGCACAAGTACTCTTAGCCTGATTTTGTGACCTCAACAGATTTTTTTTGCCTTCATGTTGACAGGAAAAAAAAAAAAGGAAAAAAAGGGGAAAAAAAGAAGAAGATCTAGGCCACTTGTACATTAAAAGGCAACTTTGGTCTTCTTTGTGAAACTTCTGACCTGCTGTCTTTATGAAAGGAATCTCTTTCTGTAAGTTTAAAGTAGATGCCAGGTGTATATATACCATTAGATCTTGGACTTTACTGGGCATTTTGTAAATGTAATTTAAAAATCAATATCACCTTTGGAATGATAACACAATTAACATTAAATTTCTGAGTTTTGCTTGTCTATTTTATACAAGATTGATCATTATAATTTTTTATGCTTAAATTAGTGAGACAGAGCAAATTACTTTTTATTTTAATGGGCAGCACATGTGGTTCATTTAACTTGCATCTCCAATATCTGAATCACTCACCCGCTTTTCAGCTAAACCTAAAAACTTCACAATCCTTTGAAGTGTGTTTCTCAAGGAAAAATATTATTTCTCAAATGCTTCAAGGTGGGGATGGAATCCATTCAGCCTTTCTGCTCTTTTCAGCAATCAGCACTGACTGCAGATTGAGAGTCTTGGATGCATATACAAGATTTGAATGCTGTCTCTTTGCACAGTTCTCTGATGTGGAAGTATAAGCTCCAGCACACAAATTCCTGATCACCAAGTTGAGAGGATAGCTGGATGGAGAAGAGCATGAAGGCAGAGTGAGGAATCACCCTGAGCTGCTGCTCAGAACACCTTGTGCAGGAGCAGTCCTCAAAGCTCCTTGGAGGGTCCAGGGATCCCCACTGCAAGTGACCACTGCAGCTTTGCTATGGAGGTTGTACTTCCTCAGGACTAGGTCCCAGGGTACTTCTAAGGATCAGGAAGCAAGCAAGAGACTTGCAGCTAAGAAATACGGGGCACATATCCTAACATTCATTAATTATTAGCTGAGCAATGCAACACTATAAAGAACATAACACTGTATTGTTGTGAAATTTCCTTTATTTTAGTGCTGTTGATAAACACAGTCTAAGAACCCTTATGATTTTCTTCAGTAAAAGAGAACCAGGGCAAACCAAAGAACTGCTTGTTTTGAATGGCAAACCTAAATTTTAGTGAGATTAAAATACGAACCTGAAAATGTTGCATCCCTTGTTTTGAGTCCCATGGAGAGCTGAAATATCCAATTGCATCTGTTACTAGTGAGACATGAAATAGTTTTTGGCTTTAATTCATTCAATTTTCTTTCAATACATTAATTTCTCTAAGGTCTCCAAACATCAGAGTTTCCACAACTACACTTTCCACTTAGAAATCTTGCTTTTGGTGAATTAAGAGTTCTGATGGGGACATCAGATGTTGCTGTGCTCTTGCTGCCAAACAATAGTCTTTGTCCAAACAGACTGCCAAATACCCAGAAATCCCAAGAAAATGGCTACTACACATGTTTAAAAAATTTGTACATAGTGCACAAAAGTATCCAGCCTTTCTAGTCTAATCTGGTCCATGTACAGCTGGTCCATGGATATTTGAGATGAATTAATCATTTTTAATGCACCTGCACTGCAGGTAATCTCAGTATATTCACATGGCACAGATACATATATTTGTATCTGAGAAACCTTTCCCACCACTCCATTTCACAGCCTACAACTCTGTTTTTGCCCTGACTGGAAAAAAAAATCTGTAAGAGAAATCAAGACAAAACCAAGTAAAAGAAAAATTAAAACTCCAAACATGAAAATACTCACTTCCTAATGTGCATCTCTATTGCGTGATACTTTAGTGTTTTAATGTTTTAAATACATACATATTCTGTGTTTCTGCTGAGACCAGTGTGATCCCAATTTATATCAAGTATCTATTGATATTCTCAAACATACTCTTTTTCATTCCATCTCACTTCACGCTCCTTCAAAGACTGAAGGTAAATAAAACTGATTACACAGGTGCTGAACTTTTATTTCAGATTTCAGGTAGATTTTCCTTCCCAGGGGTAGGAGGTACAGATCTTGAAAGCACCAGTTTTCATCTCTCAGATGCAGCCATTTCCAATAATAGCATTTTTGAAGAAGGTCAGCAATGGAACAATGTTTATGCCTCATGAAGCATGTGTTCGCAGTCTCATAACAACTTCAGGAAAAAAACAGCTGCATGATATTAACTAAAAAGGAAATAGTGTGGAGTATTCTCTTAGGACTAAGGAGAGTTGTCCAATATTTCTACAAAACACCTCTTTGTCAAACAAACATAGTGTGACCACTCTTACAGTAAGTTTTCTGTCAGTTTTTAAAGTGTTTCATTACAGTAAGGAAAGAGAAGCAATTTAGATAATTCAACCCTGTTTTATTTTTATTAATAAAACTCGATATCTGCTATCAAAGTGACCATCCAAACTACATTAACAAGATTTCACATGCAATCAGGTTTGGAATGTTAAACATCACCAAAAATTCCATCAGTGGCAGTACTGTAGCTATGTAAAAAGAACAGAAAACATTAACAGCTGCTACAAGGGTAAGTAAGATTTTAGGAATAAACTATCACAATTGACCAAGGACCTGAATTTAGTGTTTGATAAGATAGAATTTTAAATCAATATTGAATTCAAGGCATAGATTATTTGACAATTTCCTTTTTGTATTTACCCGGAAGAGTTTGCAGGCATGCAAAAGGTTTGAAAACATTATATTATTAATGAATTATTACCTTTATTTGACATTTCAATTTCTTTTGTCCCTTGAAATTTCAAGAGACAATGAGATTTAGTGCTAATTTCTATACCAAATAATCCATTATTATTTTTAGCACAGGTGCCTACTAGAGGTCAGAGTGAAAGATTTCATTTGGGCTAACATAATTACATTGTGCTGCTCACTTACCACAGTGCTTATGGGAGTCCAAGTTTACCATCAGACCCCAGTTAGAAGAAAATAGATCTCAATTTACAAGACATCTAACAGCAACCAATAAGCAACCAGTCCTGTTAATGCCTCTCAGTAATCAATTTCCATTTTAATCAGATTTACTGTCCTGGAAGATTGACACGATAATTACTTAAGTTGTCAAAAAATTTATGTCAACCCTTCCTGAAGAGCTCTCATGAAGTCATGTCACATCCCACCCACTCAATCACAGCACTGGAAATTGATCCGTGACCGTCAGTGTCACCTCCTAACTGCTCCTCGTGATACTGTCACAGCTCATCCCTGATGACAAAACTTCCATCCCTTGTAATACCAGCATTCTACCCACGAACAAACAAATCCAAGAGCTACTGTGTCAGCGTTAGACATGGTCCCCAAACATGGACACTCCTACTTCCTCCAGAGGAAGGAAGCAGAAGTGCTGACAGGCTGATAGAACAGCTTGTTTTCTCAATGGCCTCCAGGTTGTACCCCATGCACAAGTTATTAAATTCACAATATTTTACAAATTTTGAGTGCATAAAATGCATACATTAAAGTTATCATCCTACTGCACTGGAAAGAGAGTGCAGAGTTGGAAATATTTTCAAACAGCAATGGCTTTCCTTATTGTACCTATCAACCAAGAGACTACTCTTATGCTCCAGAGATCATATTTTCTCTTAGAATTTTCAATAAACACTTAAAAATCCTTCCTGAGTTGTGAAAGAAACTCCTATCACAACTTCTGCTGGAGGCTCAAAATAGTTTTCTTCTTTATTCAAATCCAAACAATGATAACAAAACAGGCTTACCATTTTTAAAGGGGGTTTAACACCTCAGCAGGCTCACAAAAAGGCTACTTAATTTCATCTTAATAAAATGTGGTGTACAGGTTTTGAAATATAGGCAGCCTTGATTCAGGATTCAGAACTCCTCCAAAGACCAAAAGAAGGCATAAACCCATCCTCCTCTTTTGGGGTCCCAGGGCAGTATCTGTAGCACTGAATAATGCACTGCCATCCCATTTCAGATGGTTTCTCATTCAGAAGGGAAGCAGGAGGGAAAAAAACTGATACATATAATGCCCTTATTGAGTCCTTAAATCTGCATTTTTTTCTCAAGTAACACAGCTATTTCCCAAATTAATCAAGTAAGTAGTAAATAACAGTAGTATGAGGAAAATCATCTTGTGATTACTACATAAAATTTTGTGCATTTTATGCTGAATTGCTCAGAACCTGGGAAAAATATGGTGTTATGACATGAGACACTTGAAACTGAAACTTAACAAAATTCAGGTAACACTGGCAGGAGTGGAAAGTTCAAAATGCACATTAAAGAATCCTGATGCAGATTCCTTCACCTGCAATAAATTATCTGAATTAAATTTGTAAGAAAGGCAAGTCTTGATTTTACTGATGTGAAGGTTAGATACAGAGGCAACCCTGAGCATCATATATTCACTTCCAATTACTAAGAGAATTTTCCCAATTTTTAAATAATTGCACAAATATTTACAGCTAAGCTCAACCTCAAGTTGGGTTGCTTATCTATAGGTGCAATCATTAAAATAAAAAGAAAATTTAAAAAAAAAAAATCAGAGCTGTCCATAGCATTCATTCAATTTTTCAATCATTCATTTTCAGCCATTGCAGAATGAGAAATTTTCCTGAAGTCCCAAGGCTCAGGCATTCAGTCCCAAACACCACCCGCACCAACAAGCAGATCTTAGGCACAGAGTCACATCCTGAACGTAACAGAGATTCCTTGTTTCAAAATACATATGGAACTTTCTAACAAAAGCTGTAGTTTTTTGGTCAACACAGCCCAGAATTTCTAATAAATACAAAAGCAGTTTCCCAAGTTGCTAGAAAGATGGAATCCCCCTCTTAATTACAGCTACAGTTGCTGAGGGACTTGCACCCTGAGGAATGTACNAAGGTTAGATACAGAGGCAACCCTGAGCATCATATATTCACTTCCAATTACTAAGAGAATTTTCCCAATTTTTAAATAATTGCACAAATATTTACAGCTAAGCTCAACCTCAAGTTGGGTTGCTTATCTATAGGTGCAATCATTAAAATAAAAAGAAAATTTAAAAAAAAAAAATCAGAGCTGTCCATAGCATTCATTCAATTTTTCAATCATTCATTTTCAGCCATTGCAGAATGAGAAATTTTCCTGAAGTCCCAAGGCTCAGGCATTCAGTCCCAAACACCACCCGCACCAACAAGCAGATCTTAGGCACAGAGTCACATCCTGAACGTAACAGAGATTCCTCGTTTCAAAATACATATGGAACTTTCTAACAAAAGCTGTAGTTTTTTGGTCAACACAGCCCAGAATTTCTAATAAATACAAAAGCAGTTTCCCAAGTTGCTAGAAAGATGGAATCCCCCTCTTAATTACAGCTACAGTTGCTGAGGGACTTGCACCCTGAGGAATGTACAGATGTCTTACTGAGCCCACATTTTGCTCCATTTTTTCTTATAAACATTCACATGGTGGCTTCTGTATAATCGAGTTTAGATGAGTATGATTATGATATTAATTATGAAAGGTAGCATAACAGCCATCAGTCTTCAGGTCTAGTCTACAGTAAACTGGCTACATCACTTAAAATTAAAAACTACTGTGAATTGATGCAATAATTACAAGACTTTATTTATGTGAGGCCTGAAATTAATTGTGCTAAACCTTACTGATCTCTACATACAGTAGATCTATAACACCTCAAAACTACTGCTACAACATAGTCATAATACCTTTAAAATGGAAATGAGATGCAAGCAAATTAACAGTAAACCTAATGTAACAAATTCTGAGATCACCATGGCAATTTCCATGACATTAAGCACAAATTATGTGACAAAATTATTATTACTTTCATTGTAGCAATTAAATGTATTTAGAATTGTGACCATACTCCTTCCCCAAAATATTTCAATGAAGATTACATCTAGAAGATAATTTTATAGTCTCTAATTTCTGAGAGTCAAATAGAATTAATAGCCAAAACCAATAAAACTAGATCAGTGTAAAATGATCTTAGGCTACATACTAGCAGATATGTAACATCTAATTCTGGAAAAGACAAGACAAAAACAAACAGACTCGTCTCCCTCTATGGTCACTCAGGTCTGAGGAACATTATTCCCCTTGAAGTTCTGCCTGGAGTGGTTGGTAGTGATGGATGCAGCATATCTTACTAATTTTTCTACATGCCCTTCTGACTTTATCAAAAATGCTTCATGCATTGCTCTCAAAACAAGTAGACTCAGAATTTTAGAGATTAAGACAATACCAGAGATTGTTTCTCCCTGCTCTGTCTGAAGTTCTCCAATGAAACTGCCTAGTCCCTTTGATTCCTGTGTCACACTGGAAACTACTGAGAATTAAGTCTCTTCTAGAGTAAACCTTCCTCTGACTACGATAGGACCTTCTACCCATGGAGTTATGTCTAATACTGGACACTCAACCTTATATCCAGCTGCAGCTGGACATATTCTGTTTTCCCAAATCCCCACGTTATCTAGTTGATATTTCCTTTTTCATTATTTTCATTCCCCCAGTGCTAAAATTTCTCCATCTTTGTAGTCTCTTTTGTAAAAGGTAAAAGACTCAGCTTGCTCTTCATCCATTCGGTCCTCAAGTATTTTAATATTCTAAGCTTAGGAGAAATGGTTTATGTATATGAATTTACAACTTCTTCAGAAATTCCCCAGCTCTTCCCATTGCACAATTTGTGACTGGTGTTTCCTTTATGTAATTACATAAAACAGAGTAACTCCAACTGTTCCATTATTTTTCCAAAATCTACTTTAGACTAACAGTCGTGTCATCTAGTTTTAAACTATTTACATTCAAGTCTAATATTTGCTTAAGATTTCACACACACTTGAAAATCACTATTAATGAACTAGAGCTTTGCTTTTTTTCAATCCTTCTACAACTTCTGGAATGAATTCAACAAGGGGATTGCTGATTAAGGTGAGTGTAACTTATCTGGATTTCCATTAATTTTTTTCTGCAGTTCTTAAATCTTAGATTTATGGCACTTAACATAAGAACCATCTTGATTTTGCTTAATATACATTTCTTGTACACATCTCGCCTCATTTGTCTTCTAACATGTTTGTGCTCTTGCTAGACTACTATCAGTTTACAGTTTAAAAAAAAATTACATCTATTTTGCCCACTTTGACAATTACAGAAAAAGATTTTTTTTTGATATCTAAAAAGCATTCCTAAATATTTTTTAAGCATTGTTCATATTTTATCCTCTTTAAATAACATGTCCAAAATTATTGGCCTCTATTATTTTCAGCTTTAGATAAGCAGCTCTTTGAAATTCCAATATATTTACTGTTTGTTTGCGTTATATTCTGTTTGCTAAAAAGCCATCTAAGGTCAAGTCTTGATGTTTTCAACTCACTTGTCTGTGCTACTCTGTTCTGAAAATCAATTTCTCCTTATTTGCTAAGATCAGGTCTCAGTAGCTTTATGACATGTTGGATCAGAGTGAAAATAGAAAGTGTGCTTTAAAGCCCATTTTGGTATTAGCTGCATGAAGTTTCTACCTTCATCACCTGAAGAGAAGTCCTGTACTTACACAGCCTTTTTTCCTCTTGCCCCATTCTAATCTGTAATTATAAGGCAGGCTGGAGGCCTGAAGCACTCCCTAAATTATAATCCATCATGCATATTATCTGTTATGACATTTTCCCATAAGCAATTAAAGATTGTTTATGCTCATGACTTGTCAGTTCCTTGAACATGGTAATGTCTTTTTTTTTGTTTTGGAAGAAAACACGTCCTTCTTAAAAAACACTGCAATGTCCTGCTAGCCACTCCATGAGACTGTGGCTATGCCAAAGTCAGAAAGTACAAAGCTGATCTCAGGGAACTGACTGGACACCTCCACCATCTCTTTCTGACCTCTGGGTGATAGCAAAAATTTTGGAAAGGCCACATGACATTTAGCACCGCAATGACACTTGTCTAGATTTCCCATGAATTTTAGGAAGTTCTCTTGCTTACATTACGTAGACCTGCTCTGAAATTCTCTCTGTAGCAGCAGTGAACATCTGGGGTACCGTGTCTGTAGGAGCTCTTGCTAAGTCAGTGTATTGGTTTGGCACAGCCTGGGTTTGGGTAGCAGGGAGGTTGCAAAGGTGG